>SCLD01099145.1:0-10758 GCA_004367895.1 Oikopleura longicauda | reverse complement strand
AACGGCGAGAAGAGGCCACGGAGCCACGTTCAACGGAGATGTGCTGGTTGTGGCCGGTGGGGTGGCCGATGGTTCAAATCACACGATGAAGACAGAGTCATGCAAGCTCAACAATGGGACTGTCACTTGCACAGCAGAACAAGCAGCACCGACTTTGACAAACTATTATTACTACCCCGAAATGTTTTTAGTAAACCGGTCGTTTTGCGAAACATGGAATTAAAAGACAATTAACCAATAAACATTTTATTTACTTTTACTTCATTTTTTATGTCTGTTTTTATAGATGCAGTTTGGTGTTAAATAGTCGACTTAAGATCTAATAAGTTCCGACACTGTAAATACCAAAATGGCCAAACCGACGCTCAACAAGCTGGACGTGTTGTGGACATTCCATATTCTTACTTTCCTAACTCACCACTGCATTATACCCAACTGACCTGTACTTTATTATTCAATAAACTTCTTTTCAAAATTTGGTTGTTAATATGTATGTCTAATTGTACTAGTATGCCCATTGCTAAATGAGATTATTCCCTACCAAGAATATGCACAAGCTGCATTTGTCGATTTACACTTCTACACCTGAGCAACACTCTGTGATTTCAGTAGATGTCACTAACGTGCCAGTGAGCACTTTTTGGATGAGACTGAGATGAATGAGATGGATGAGATGGATGAGACGATGTTTCTGCGAGTTATGGACACCCCGTATAAATTGGCTTTGCCTTGGGGCTGATACTCTTTAAGTTTTAAAGAGCTTTTTTAAGCAAAAGCTAGGCAAAGTCAAAAAATGTGAACACAAAAAATGAATCGAGAAAAAACAAGATATTTTATACAATGTTAAATAATCAAAAATTAAATTTAAATACTGTGTAAATTATATTATTATTTGACAACGATAACTGTTTTCGCCGATTAAACCTAATTATTGTTTGTATCTTGATTTCTAGTTAGGTTTTTGAAAAATAAAGATTGGGCAACGGGCAGACCCACTGTGGATTTTTAAAACTGTCGATTTTTAAAGGGATAAAAATCAGAAATCCATAGCAGATACGCTGTGGATTTTGTTATGTGGGGTGGACAGGAATATTAACTAGTTTTAGTGTTTTTAACTACTGGAAATAAGCATTTTTTGCTTTTGTCAAGACTTAAAATCGCTTTAGTCGGTAATTTGTCGACACAAAAGTGATTGACACGGGACTGTTCGCCAAAATACCGGTAGCTGCGCATACTGTATACGGCATACACATTCAAAATCGAGTTGACATTTACTAACAATCGGATTTTCTAGCGGATTTACTGACCTTACATAATCATATTTACACGCATTCTGGTCAATGTTATTTTGGCAATATTGTACATATATCATAGAATGTGGATGTTGTGTAAAGTAGACGGCGTTTTTGTTGATCAACACCGGCTTATCACTTTCAGCGAATACAAGCTTGTTGCTAAGTATCCCAGTGCCTATCAGTATATTTCCGACTGTCGATCACTCTGACATAATCACACTGTACACCCGCTGTGCATCTGGTCGATAACATTCAACGACTTCTAACTAATGAGCTTTCGTGTCAATTGACCACTAGCAATTAAGCATGCCAGAGAACAAGCCGGGACAGTTTAACCGGAGAAGACCGGAGCGAGGGTGAGCTTGTTGCCATTGATTTTGATGAGAATCATGTACTTTACTCAAAAAGATTGGTTTTATGGACAGTACTTTTTGTGACAACATGCGTGGCCGGAAGCGTTGCAATAGCTGTCCTGAACAGCCATTTGAGAGTCACCACAATTACGAGTCCAACTACTTCGACAAGCGTAATGCAAACATCATTGACCACTACGAGTACCACCATTACTTCAACAACGGTAACAGCAAGTACGGCAACGCCGACATTGGCCATGTTATTTTTGAGTACAAAAAATCCAAGGTCTATACAAAGTTTTGAAAGTTTGACTCACCTCAAAAAAAATCTGAATTAAAAGTAATACGCCACGATTGATAAGCATTATGGGCGAACAGTCGACCACGTTCGACTTCAATGACAAGGACGTGTTCAAATCCTGTGCGATAACGCACGAGAACAATTTCTTCATTTTCGGCGGCAGTAAAACCGTGGCAAACAAAAAACAAATTTTGCAATTGATCGATTGTGGCCTGACTACGATTGGCGCGCTTCCATTTGAGCACGGTGTCGGCGCGTGTGGTTCAATGTCAAATGGCGTTATCTTTTTGTGCTTTGAATGGAATAACACCAAACTCTGTAGACAAGCTTTGAAGCCGCTTGATGAGGAGTGGAGCAAGATGACACTCTCGACATTTGAACATCGAGACACTTCAATCGCCACTTCGAACGGTATTAACTGGTTGATCTATGAAAGGTTTGTAATTTGTTAATTTTAGACGGATTCTTGGCAGTCGGCTCGTATCAGCCAGCTAACATCAAGTCAGAGATGTTTGACTTTGGAACGGGTGGCTGGACCACAGTTGATGATTATCCGTACGGTAGTGGAATGGGCATTTTCTCTTACGACATGTTATTCATTTCGAAGTGGAATGTATACATTGTCATCGGTGGATCTGATGCCAGCCGCTTGGCACAAATTGCCAAATTTCAAAATGGCGTCTGGAGTAATGCTGGTCACTTGAAGAAGGCGCGCGATGTAAGTCAGAATTTGACAAAAAAGTAATAATTTTTAAAAAGTATCATCGTGCACAATGGAGCTCGATAGGAGACACATTCATCGTTGCCGGTGGCGCTGGTGGCACACAATCAATGCGAGAAGTGTACTTTGGCTGAGAATGGCGAGTTTGTTTGCGTCGACATTACGCCACCACTGAATGATTACTACTATGGCGTGTCTTTTAATGTGCCTGAGACCTATTGCAATTATTTCTAAAAACTTTGTTGAACCAAGACTCGAAAAATAATGATAATTTGTACAGTCAATATATAGATTAATTGAACCTCAGTATTCACTTAACAATATTTGTTAATATGTTCCATTAGAATACTTCTTTATTCTCGAGATAATGGGGTCACATGGAGCAAGTATCAAAATTTTTAAAAATTTCAAAAAAATAAAGTGCTCTAACTTTTATTTAACTTGACCAAATCAAGTAATTATGACGTTATATTGACGCGTATTGAATGCGTTTTTTATATTCATTAACATGTCTTATTAAAATATTAATATTTGACACCGAAAATTCGACATTTTCATGAAAAAGTTCAATTTTTTCAAAGTTTTTGGGCGTTGTTAGGTTTTTTCGTGGGGTTTTAGGTTGACAATCTTTTTAATTAATATTGTTCTGAATAGACCGTATGCCGTAGATTATGATAGAAAAAAGAATTATTTGATTAGGTACCTTAAACCGTGTGTTGTAATTTTGACAAAAGTTATGAGAGGCCAAATTTCCAAGATTTTTCTAACTGTTGTCAAAAATACAACACACGGTTTAAGGTACCTAATTTAATAATTCTTTTTTGTAACATACTCTCCGTCAGTCACTGATTCTGGTTATATAAAAAAATTTTGATATAACGAAGAAAATAACGAGTGCATAACATTTTAAGTCAAATTAGTATGAACTAAACACGAGTTTAAGTATTAACTTTCTTTCTTTGTCATCTTTTAAGGATTCAATTGACTTTTTATCTCCGATTCTCGATTAAATTAAATGTCACCGTAAGTTACAGTGACTTGAGGTGTAAAGTCGTCTACCTAAAGCGTAGTCAACAATAGGTTTCGAGGAAAATCTGGATTCGAGCAACGTACAGTCACTGCCCTATTATAACGAAGGGTGTTTGGTCACGGATTTGAAGGGTCAAGTTCGTTATAATAGGGTTCGTTATAATAGGTCAGTTGTGGGTAAACATTGATTTGGGTGCCTTTTTAATGTACCAACGGCATTTTTGAAGCACCAACGGCGAAAAAACTGGGAATTAAAGACGTTCGAACTTTTCTCGCTATTAAATAAAAGTTCTCACACGAAAATGCCTCGTTATAATAAAGTTTAGGGGGCAGACTTGTCAAAAAATAGACCCTTCGTTATAATAGGGGGTTAGGGGGCAAGAGGGTCAAGTTCGTTATAATAGGGTTCGTTATAATAGGGCAGTGACTGTACTACCATATTGTGACGAGTACTCGAATCTTATCGCGACCATAAATCGTGTCAAACGTCATCATTGTGAAAATTATCATTTCGATTTTGCATTACTAATCAAACATTATGCTGATGCGGCGTCAAGTAGCTAATCCTTGTTCTATTTACGTTTCCCGTCACATACGCACCAGAAGGTCACGATGGGCCATCACCATGAAAATGGCTCACCAGAGTTTAGTTTCGACTTGGAAATTAGTTAGTTAATTGTCGAATTTATTTGAACGCCTTGTTTTGTTTGACGTCTTGACTTCTCTTTCTATGTTGTTTTCCCCGGCATAGCAACGGTTACTTCGCTTTTTCTTTCAACGCCATTGACGCAGTTCATCCGGGGATAAGTTTGTGCCAAGGAGTTTGTGCAAAGATAAAGCTTTATCAGCGCCGATTCGGCACTTGCTTTAGCTTTCGCTGGTTACCATAATAAGTCAAAATTTAAAGTATTTGGTGTGTACCAAACATACACGTGTTAGCTAACTGATAATGTGGAATATAAATTATTATTAAAATCATCAATCAAATTTACAGTGAACCTGAAATCACCGTGAGACAAATGAGCACCACTAAGTAATGACCCCTTTTGTAGTTTGTCTTACAATAGTTTAATGTAGCCAACAATCTGTTCATTTGTATGAATGAAGAGAAATACAAATAGTGAGGCGACCTTTTCTCCGCGTCTAACATAAAATTGAACTGTTCAATTCCTTTTTGGTCAGAGATACACTTCCACCACGAGAGAAAGTACACATACGCAAACGAAAAGTGACTGTAAATGGCCGAGAGGTGAGTTTATTTTGGAGATAAGCCGAGTCATAATTCTGCTCAATTTTGGGGGTAGTAATAAGGGACATGAGCAGCATTGAGAAATGATGGCCCATTAATATTTATTTACGATAACGCACTAGAGCAACAAGTATCACAATTAGAAAGAGACGACTAAACAGTAGTTATGAGCCGGAAAAGTGAAAGGTGCGTGTTCAGGTCGCTGTTATCTAGCAGATTAAACTCCAGATTAACTCCAGTAGCGAAATAGCCACCGAGTTCAATTGAAGAACATGTGCACAAAACCGCACATGAAAGAGCGTTAAACGCAATATCCGTTCGTTAAAGAACGATAAGTTCTTTCATAATTTTAACATTGATATTTGTCAAGACGTGAGATAATGACAGTAATCGTCTATAATGAATTTCATTGTTACGTCAGTCAAGTGAACGAACGTAAAATTATATTGAATGGGGCAAACAATGAATATTTCAATGTTTCCTGCATGCGTGTATTACTGCAGATTTCCAAACTTTAGTTGAGCTTGTCGTTAATTTCCACAAATTTGCACGGAAGCCACAAAATTAACGTCAATTCAATATGACATACATACATTAACTACTACTGGTAGACTCTCGCCACTCCGAGACACGGACATCCTAGAAGAATTTGACTTGACCTTGAACGATTGTTTAGTTACTGCTTACCATGTCAAGATAATATACATATCGTTGTGTTCATTCGCACTATGGCGAAGGCATTTTCAGCAAGTGACCCAATTCATACAAGCAGAAGTCCCTTTTCATACTTTATCCATCAAATTCTAGAATATACTTGGTCAGTCTCCTAACACAGGATACGTAGCGAGCTCACATTAAGACACACACGTGCTATCAGTTACTTATCCAAACACTTAAACGTCAGCCACCGTGCGTCAGTTCCACGAAAATTGTGGGACCCGTCAACGTCGCTCTAATCAATAAATCACTTGACTCAATCTATTTCAGCGTCAAAGTAGCCGTTCGCGTGCGCCCCTTCAACGGCCGCGAGAAGGAGCGCAATGCAAAGTGTATTATTGAAATGAACGGCCCGGCCACAATCATTCACAATCCCGAGGATTCAAAGGCCGAGCCAAAGCGATTTGCCTTTGACTTTTCCTACTGGTCACACGATGCATTCGTCGATCGAGGCGATGGGTATATGGACCCGGAGCCCGGCTCGAATTATGCGTCACAGCAAATGGTGTTTGATGATTTGGGACGTGGTGTGCTGAAGAATGCGTATGAGGGTTATAACACGTCATTGTTCGCGTACGGGCAAACGGGAGCGGGTAAATCATACTCAATGGTTGGCTATGGGAAGAACAAGGGCATTGTGCCAATTACATGTGACAATCTGTTCCAGCATATTGAAAGCTGTAGCGATGGCACCAAGTTTGAAGTTAAATTCTCAATGTTGGAGATCTACTCTGAACAGGTTCGCGATTTATTGTCAAAGAGCAATCCGAAAGGTGGTCTGAAAGTACGCGAAAACCCGAAACTGGGTCTTTTCTACGTTGGCGACTTGAAAAAGGTGGCCGTCGGAAGTTATGAGGAAATTGATCGTCGTATTGAAGAGGGCACGGCCAATCGAACGGTTGCCTCAACTCAGATGAATGCCACCTCATCCCGTGCGCATACTGTGGTGACGATTGAGTTCACACAGAAGAAAATGCAAGACGGAGCCGAAATGGCGAAACAGTCTGTCATGAATCTGGTCGATTTGGCCGGATCCGAGCGTGCCACGAGTACGGGCGCCACTGGCGATCGGCTCAAGGAGGGTGCCGCCATTAACAAATCGTTGTCGGCCCTTGGTAATGTCATTACTGCATTGGCTGACAATTCGACTGGTAAAAAGAAAGGCAAAGTGCCGTACCGTGATTCCGTGCTGACCAAGCTGCTGCAGAATGCGTTGGGTGGCAACTCGAAGACGATTATGATTGCCGCCGTGTCACCGGCTGACATCAACTACGATGAGTCGTTGGGCACATTGCGCTACGCCGATCGCGCCAAGAAGATCAAGAACAAGGCCGAGGTGAATGAGAACCCAGTCGACAAGTTAATCCGCGAGTTGCGCGAAGAGAACGAGCGATTGAAGAATTCACTCGGCGGTGGCGCGCCCGTTGAGCTTGGCGCCCAAGCGGCAGGCCAAGCGGCAGGCATGACCGAGGATGAGAAGGCGGCCCTGCGTGCCGAGATCGAGGCCGAGTACCGAGCGCAGATTGCGGCGAATGCGAATGCAATGGCCGATCATACTGACTTCTCGAAACAGCTCGACGCCTCGCGACAAGAGGATGTCGTGCTGGTGCAACAGGCAAAGAAGGCGCAGGAGGATATGGAGCGACCGAGATTGACGAACTTGAACGAGGATCCAATGTTGTCCGGCGTTGTCCACCATTATGTCTCAGTCGAGAAGACAATTGTGATCGGACGCAAGGATGCCGATACGAAGCCAGATATTGCGTTGACTGGTTTGGGCGTTCAAAAGAATCATGCCTCGGTCATCTTTGACGATGGACAATTCAAAATCGAGCCCGGTGCTTCGAATGCCAAGGTCAAAGTCAATGGCAAGCCGATTTCGAGTGCACATTCGCTGTATCACAAGGATCGCATCGTATTAGGATCAAATCATTTGTACGTTTTCAACAATCCAAAGAAACCCGAGCCGCAAGATCCAGACAATCCGCCGCCCGAGGAGATTGACTGGGAGTTCGCGCAGAAGGAACTGGCCGAGCACTCCGGTTTCAGCACGGATGGATTAACGGCTGAACAGGCACGCGTCCAGGAGCGTGTACTTGAACTCTTGCCAATGATATCCGAGGTTAATGCCGTTTCAGAAGAGCTGAACAAGTATCGCCACTTTGAACTTGTTTTACTTGGTGCGGCGACGCAAGATGACAATGAGACAAAAGTGGTCATCCAGATGAAGGATTTGAACACGGGCAATCAGTGGTTGTGGGGACGCGACAAGTTCGTCAATCGTCGTTACATGATGCAGGAAATGTATCAACAGTATCTGGACGAGGATGACGCGTGGAAAACGGTTGAAAAGGATCAAGACCCGTTCTGGGATGAGCCCGAGGACCTGGCTATTGGCTCGGCATCTGCCTTTCTTCAATCACTTTCATATGGCCTTGATTTCGAGGATAAGCTCATGTTGACTGATCATCGTGGCGCTGATCAGGGTTCGTTGAGCATTGTGCTGACGCCGTGCAAGAAGAATGGAACGCCCCTTGGCGACGAGTATTTTGTTGATGATCCGAAGGAACTGTTAGACAAAGGTAAACGACTCCGTGCTTTGATCGATGCGAATGTCAGGTGCACAATCGCAACATTAAGTCGTTAATCATCGCTCGCTTTGATCTTGGAGGAAAGTAGGGGGACAGTAAAATGACCTATGTTTATTAGAATATTACGTCAAGGTCGATGTCAGGGCCGCCGATATCAACAACACACGATTTATGCACGGTTTGTATGTTCAGTATGGATGTGGTTTCATGGATGAGAAGAAGGTAAGATCATTCAAAAAATGGTTTAAAAAAAACAATTGTTAATTTGAGGATGAGTACAAAACGAAGACAGTGGATAAGACACTCTCGCCAAAGTGGAACGACTCGCGACTTATCACGATTCCTAAAATGACGGAAGAAATCCTGGAAAGATTTGAGTCTGATTCAATCACATTCACAGTGTACGGTCTCCAAGTCGAGGGCAAGGCAACAGGATCAAAGGTACAGTTGCGAAAAATTTGCCATGTCCAATTTAACGCCACTTTCAGTTGAGCACACGCGAATTGAAGGAAAAGCAGGGCGTCTCAGCGCAACAAGAAAATATTGCCGCCAGTGCACAGTGGGGTTCTAAAAATTCTTCAAAGCGCAGGTTCTTCGTAAACCGATCATTTTTGAATGAGTTTTTGGACGAAGTTATTAGATGACGCTTGATAGGACATTACTACAAGCTAGTTTACCCTGTTTGTCAGTTCAAGTAGCATAAGTAGACGACTGCCGGAATCCGGTTTGGCACACACACGTTTGACTAGAAGACTTAAGAAAATCATTAAGAAAATCATTTATAATCCCTGTTGAATTGCGTAGGCAAAGTATAATGGATGTGGGTAAGCAGAGTATGGAGATTCAAATGCTGCAGAAGCGATTAGAGCTGTTGACACGTAAAGAAGCCCGAATCCAGGTGACCTTGACTAAGCTTTTCAACAGAATACTGATTTCGAGCTCAATTTGATAAGGAACTGTGCAAACAACATTCAAGCGACAAGAAAGACGCCAATTATCAAAAGTTCTACGACGAAGTTTCGCGCGTCGCAACGAGCGGTGGCGCATTCAAACAAAAAGTCAAAATGCTGACAAGTGTAAGTCCTACTATCAGTCTAATCATTGCGCTAAAAGTTGGATTAACGACGTCTGGCGTTGGATTAAACCACAAAAACTAACTAACCCCACCATTCAAGCTGATAAGAGGATTCAAGGGCAACTCACCAAAGGCCACGGTCAAGGTTCAGCAAGCAGTTCGCTTGTTTTAGACCCGTACTACTACATTACACACACACACTCCCATAATCAAAAAACATCATTGTAGACATACACAATTTTAGTTCATGCGACTGGGCCTAGTTGACGGCGAAGGCAAACTTTACTCGACTGAGCATCCTATTCCGAAGGAAAATTACCAATCAGATCCAAATCAGGTTTTGATGATCAAAAAAAGACAACGTAGATCGATTATTTATATGAACCAGTGTCGGTAATGAACCACATAGCTTAGAACTAAAAAAGGGGACATGGGAAGGGGGTGTTGAAACTGAAAAATAAATTCAACGATTGGTGACTTGAATTTCTGATTTCAGGAGGGATCGAAATCAACGGTCGACGTGAGTGACACGTTCAGCGTCTACTCCTTTGAGTTTGACTCGTCCAAACACAAGTACCAGACCGGGGCGGATCAAGTCGGCAAGAATCTTGACGCCCTCGGCGAGGACTTGATGGAGGAGGAGAACATTGACGAGGATCTAGACGCGGCGGTCGTCATTGTTCAGAGCGAACCAAAACAGGTTTCACAAAAAAATGTGATTTTATTCATCATTGATTCATTCATTTCAGTTCAATGTGCACTCATAAAGTGCATTTTAAATATTCATAAAATACACTGCGCTACAGTTATACGAGACTTACACATTCTCGTCATTCTGATTCAATGTGACTATTGAATTGGTTTTTTGGAAACAATTTTAATTTGACCCCCTCGAAGAACAAAACCATCACACTGGAAGGCCAACAGAAAAATACACTTGATTTGCAGCATGATTTGCATTTTAGTTTTGTAGTGATAAGTGTTGCGCTTTCACTACACTTATAAGCGCAACACTAATCGAAGAACATTTACTGTCCAAAACTACCGACTAAAAACCTTATTCTAGCCGCCAAACACAAAAACGCCACCAGCTGCCGCCGCCGCCTCGTCCTCATCAACAGCACCACCCGTAAAACCGCCGACGCCATCATCGACAAAATCAAAGTCAAAGGCGTGTTCAATTCAATAATCCAAAAAATAGGCTCAAAACCAAAGTGGGTGCACGAAAAACACACTTTTCCCAGATTTATACTTTTGCACTGAGATTTTTATTTTTTTAAATACTACAACCTTAAAGAAGAAGAAGAAGAAAAATGCACACACATAATAATAATAATAAAGAGATAAAACATATATAATCCGTTTTTACTGTTTTTTCTGGTTGTTAAAGAACAGATGTGGTTTTTGGTGGTGGTGGTGGGTTTGGG
>SCLD01099134.1:0-10760 GCA_004367895.1 Oikopleura longicauda | reverse complement strand
CTCTTACCCAGTTAAAGCTTGAAATTGATTCGATTCACTGTGAACTGGAATTATTTCAGTCTTCTAAATAATGTGAAATAAAAAATATACGTGGTCTGAGCTCTTATATAAACTGTATACATACCCTATGTAACATAGGCTGAAATAAAGCGAGATGCCAGCTTAGATACAAAGTCTCAGCTCAAGCTATAAGATACAATTGATAATTTTAAGTTACAAAACTTACATACCACATACAATAGATTATATCTGAGCTGCAGCTTGCATGGATTTTCAAATGATTTCATATCCTTCAAGCGATAACCAATATTAACCAATAATATTGGCAATATCAGACTTATAAATTAGTTATTTTTTAAAAATAGTATTAACATAATTTAAACCCACAGCGGTATTGGCAATACCGTATTGCTTTTGATAAACTTCTCTTTTAAACAGATTGAACCAGACCTGTACCAATGAAGCCCAGGCCCGGTCCCGAGTAAGCTTCTTTGTGTCAATTTAGAACACGTCAAATAATTTTCACAAAGTGAACGCCAACCAACTTGACATCACAAGAAAGAAACTGTAGTTCATGTTGCAGCTGGTTTTGTTTAATAATATCTTTAAGGTGATATCAATGGTTGGATTATCGATTGTGCTTGTGATGTCCATAACTTCCATAATGGTGGTTTTTGTCAAGAGACAAGGTTTGTTCCCTAACTGGATAAGGTACCTTAATTTTAATTTAATTAGGGTCCCCTTAAACAGGTATAAATGAACCATCTGAACACGATTCACGGTGGTTGATTTGTATAGAGTCCGCTGAGTCTGTTTAGAATTCGATTATTTTTAGAAAAGTGGAACAAAAGGGTTTGCTGGTTTGGTTTTAGGTTCAGAGAAAATTGTTTTATCGAACAATATACAAAACCAATCGAGAAAAACCACTTTTTTACATAAATTGAATTTATTAAATAAATTAAAAAATAATATATGAATTAAAAAAGAT
Organism: Oikopleura longicauda; assembly: GCA_004367895.1. Lineage (NCBI taxonomy): Eukaryota > Metazoa > Chordata > Appendicularia > Copelata > Oikopleuridae > Oikopleura > Oikopleura longicauda. Next base: position 9,772 of record SCLD01099134.1, on the reverse strand, counting down.
TAAAAAAAATTTGAAAAAGTAATGAACAGATATCATGAGAAGGGTAGGCACGAAAAAATCACCATTACGGATTTTCATGCTTTGAAAACTTCGACTGGGACATTCTTTTACCTGCTTATCAATTTGAGTCCGAAACAAAATAATTTTGAGGTCATTTCCAAATTTAAATTATGGTTTTTACGTTACCAATGATTGTAATTTGGGATATTTTTTGACACCTTTTTTATAATCCCCAAGGATTGATAATGAAGAGCTGAAATTAACTCCCGCAAGCTCTTGTTGCAAACATGAGCCCGGGAATATCTTACGGTATGTTCTTTTACCTCTGCCACGAAAACCATAAACTTTTCATTACAATGTTAAAAATAAAAAATAAGAAGAATCGAAAGGGCTGTAAATGCCTGGCTGAAATATTATGTTACGCCTTCTTGTTCGTCTTCAAAACTTGAAGACTAAATTCATAAATTGATTTTTTTTTTCTTTACATAAATTCATATTCATTTTAGTATTTTAGTGCTTCTCAGTTTAAAACTGGACGAATATCCGCTTCCAAGACCAACAGTTGTCCTAGAGTTATCGAGACATGTGACCGATTATTCATTATTGGCTCGTAATCTTTCGGTTTTCGGCCAAACACATGACTGGCGTATTGACCCAGTTATGAAGTAATGTGCTGGTAATTCCCCGTTTTTGGTCAATAGTTCGTGCCTACCCTAATCATGAGAGACATTGATCAATTTTACTAATAATACGCACCCCACCTTTATATTTGGGAAATATTAAATATTTTAAAACTGAGATATTAATAATATCATAGTATAAATGAGATATTTATATTAATTAAGTTTATTATTTATAAAGTGTTAAACAATTTAGAAGATAGTTCACCTTTGAGTGGCTTTTATATGGTACAAATTCATAAACTTACTTTGTAAACGCTAACCTTATTTATTTCAGATGAGTCAAAAACCGTAGAATCAAATGCTTTATTGGAGACGTTCGTTCAGGAAATGCCACTTGAGAACTAAAAGTTGAATGAAAGTTGAAAATCAGTTACAATCAGTTTCATAAAAGCGTTAAAAAAGTTGGATCCTTCGAAAACTCAGAAAGATCAAAAGTAAGATCGTGTTCTAAAATGAAAAGAACTTCCTTTCGATTAATCTTAAATTTTGAAAGCCAAAATATCACGAATTAAGAATCTTTATTTAGGTTGAGGGTAAATTGCCATAATTTCACAATCGTCTTCCACCCTTATCGAAACTTCATCACCAAGTTCGTCATAATGGGCTTAAAATAATGTGACTAGAATTATCGGTTTGATTTGCTATAAGAAAAAAATAAGGAGAGTATCATAAGCCAAAAAAGTCTTTAATTCAATGCTTCTGATGAATTTTAATTGGATTCCAACACTGTCCCTGCTATTTTTGGAACGGAAATGATCATTTTCCCACTTATTTAACCATACATTTCTTTTTCTACAATGAAACTTTCTATTCCAGAAAAGACAAATCTTCCCGACACAGTTGAAGAACATTCCAAGGCAGAATTCTACTGAATATTTTGAACCCTTTTTATAACAGCAGGGAGTTTCAAAGGAGATTTTCAGAATTATCATAAAGCACTCAATGCCATTTGATTTCATGTGGATGCATCCAATTTTTATGACGTCATCACTTGTCTATCCTTGGTTCTGTTTGACAATGGTACAAAGTCTTGACCGATGTTACAAAGGATTGTTTTCAAGCTTTCTAAAAAGCATTTTCAAATGATTTTTGAAGGACGTATAACTTATACGGTATAAGCTACTTCATAAAGTGTGACTGAAATCAATGAAAGCGGCGAGATTACTTTCTCGTAAACGAAATCAAATGTTGGTTATGTCTACAAACCGGAAGAGCGGAACGTCAAGGGTTCTTGTCAATGAAAGAAGATGTGCGCGTGACCCTACAACCCAACCCTAACGTTGTTTTATGTTTACATACAATTAAACAAAAAAATCGTCTCGGTAATACATAACGAGCCTTACGTTTTGCAAGTAATTTCAGATCATGATTTTGAGTAGTTTCACAGCTGCAATACATTTTTCAAGATTTTGAAATGTAAGAATCTCGAATTTTTGACTTTTCGAGAGTAAGCACTTTTGAGCGTTTTTTGAAATTCCATAATCTTATAATGAAATGAATTTCGATGGCAAATAGGTTATGAAGCAAAACCTTATTCAAAAATGTCATCAGGGATGGTTATTTCCGCCAAAGAACCTCAAAAACATTACTGCTAGAACTGTTGAAAATATCAGAACGTAATTTCATGGAATTATTGGCGTATTAAAACTCGAATGCATAACAAAAAATAATAGATAAGTTCAGCATTGATCTGTTATTTGAATTGTGGTTACTCGAACGCAAAATGACCATTACTAATCCTGTTCATTTGAATTCTTCTTTCACGTTTTTCTCGCTCTGGAAAAAGCTAAAAATTAAAATGGGAACCATTCCAACCGTTTGGTTTCCACTGAAACTTTTTAGCAGTCTATTCAATAGACTCTATTGTACAGTATGACTATGATTAGATATTATCCGACTATGGATCGGAAGTCACCTGTCATTTTATTTATTTATAATTCCAGACACTTATATAACATTAAACTTGAGATGCTATTAGATGAACGAATTTTCAGAGATCGTTCGCAGAAATTGATATAAACATTTGAGGCGCTGAACCCAAAATGTTTTTGTGAGATTTCAAAAGATGTTAATCTAACAAATAACCACACAAGATCTGCGTAGCAGAAAATTCCTTTTAAAATTCCCATTTGCTCAAAACGTATCCTTTCTATGTTTTTGATTCAAATGAGTACAGTTTAGAACGTTTAAAAATAGTGTTGTCCAGATAGGGAAAGTGGAGTCAATCGATATTATGTCTTCGATATTGTGTCTTCTCAATAAAAATCTCTATAAATCGAGCAACCAAAACCAACGTAACTTTGAAATTGAGCTGAGTACGTCAAATTGAATTGGAATGAAATTCGGAATTGTTGCCCGACTACAGGATTGCGGAAATTCTCTTCCGTCCTAATTGCTAAGTAAAGTCTTAACCTGAGTGTGTTCTAATTGGTAATTCTATTTATCGACAAAATTCCTAATGGGTTATTGAAATGGTAAACGTGATGTGAGTGGTCATTTTAACCGCCTGGTCATTCAGCTCCAACTGTGAGTAACTAATCCCATTAAAAAGTATTTATCTAGTGCCCTTTTATGGCGTTAATTTGCATGAAAATGTGAGTTCTCCCATTCATGATCAGTCTTGAATTTGAAGGGTTGGAAACAGAAGGCGCCTCCCCGTGTTAGCTGATGTTGATACCGCCAAATGCTCCAAACACGGTGGAATTATCATTAAACTAAATAATAAAGAGAATATGGAGAACTGGAAAAATAATACGGGTAAGTTATTGACGTAACTGAATAAGTTGATGTTGGAATCATAGTTTTTGAAATATTCACGTTAGAAAACTATCGAGATTTGAACGATTTCTAAAAGATCTTTCTCTATTGACATTACATTACAAATCCCATTTTAACGTTTTTTTATTTCGATTCACTCGCGATATGGTCATTCTGTAGGTAAAGGACATCTCAAAAAGCCTTCAAAATCTTGGACTATTCACAATTTTGCTAATCAACGTATTTTGATCAAGCAAAGGCTCACAAAGCAGGTCAATCTAACCCTAATGGATTATTAAAACCCGAGTTTCTTGCTCGAACGTTTTGAGGGCCCGGAACTTTTAAAGCCAGAATTTTTGAGAAAACCCATTTATTTTATTCAATTTAATTGCCGGAATGTGTTTGGGAGTTAAAATCGCATGTGTATAATATTTAAGTTTATAAGTACAAAAGTCAGGCTAAGATTGGCGGATTTTCGGGAATTTTGGCGTAAATAAAATTTAATACTCATCGGCGACAGTTCTACTGTAGCCTACAGTCTGTAGGTGAATGATTTGAACAATGAAAAAGTAAGTTTGAAATAAGAGGAAAATATACACAGAATTAAAAAGTTGATCCTTTTTGCTGTTCATTGCATTTCATTATGAAAAACTGGATGGGTATAGCTCTAAAACATCGGTAAAATTCACGTTAAACAATAAATTTGGCTGAGAAACCATGTTTAATGTATGGTTGTCAAAGAGCTAACTGGACAGTGCCAGCTATTCTTATTTTAAACTAAACCATAACTTGGACCATAAGCCAAATTAACGACCAAGAAAACGTGTTTGTGCATTATCATAATGACGCGTTCGCTCCTAATGAGTATTTACTTACTCAGCTTCTGTGAAAGCTTTTAGAAGCATCTTTAAATGGTTAAAACTGACGTCATTGTACATAATTTGTTTTGATTAATACCGTATAGTTGGACTCGCCTTTTCATAGATAGGTACAATTTAGGGGAAATTAGTATGTTTAGATTGTATTAAACTATGATCCGGAAACTTTCATTCTAGTTAGTAATTTCATTCGAGCAATCGATTGCGCTTATCAAAATTTGATAAAATGCCAACTAGGCGGTCAAAATAGAGATTTTATGTTGTTAAAATTGAATAACCGGCTAGTTAACCATCATCTCAGTCGAAACCCAGCTTTTATTGCATTTTTAAAAAGTTCATAGGATTCTGGTTCTGAAACTGATGATCAGTACAGTTTCGTATTTTTGAAGGCATGCACCATGTTTTTTGTCTAGCTTTAAAAATAACTTTAAGATGGCGGAGGGAAATATTCTTCGGGCGAAGAAAGTTTGGAATCAATAGATGATGGGTTCGGTAAACCCCTTACACAAATCAAATGTTTACCATCAGATTTAACCATTGAAAAAAAAGCCGCAAAAGAAGTCACGAAACTACTTGAAAAACATGAAAATGCAGCTGTTTCGAGATATCTCAAGAAATATTTAGAAGATTGGAGGCAGCAAAAGGTTTGAAACGTCGTAATTACGTAATGGTTCATTATTACGTAACAAAATTGGCGAAAATGATAATAAATTTTCAAGGTTTGCATAGCAATTTATGGTGATAAAGATCATGGAAAGTCAACTCTCATAAATACGCTTCGCGGAACAAATTCAATCTATAGTGTATCATCCTCATGCACTAGCCCGATGCCATATGTTTATCCATACAACTCAAACGTTCAATTCTGGGAACTTCCTCCAATAGGACCGGGTTTGACCTCAATATAAATTGCTTGCAAGTCACTTCTTTTCTTAATTCTATTTCTAGAGTACTTACAATTTGGAAAGCTATACTTTCAAGCATCCTCTTTACATGCTTTCTGATGAAACGACCCACTTTCAACCGATTATTCGGGCCAATAAATTTTGAATTCCAGTGATTTTTAAATACATATATTGTTATAACCCCATTGTAGCCAAGGAAGGCAGATATAAGCGAGAAAAATACATGAAAGAAATCAATGCCGAACGATATGATATGATTTTGATTCTCACTGCTAATACATTTCGAATGACATCATCATGTTGGTTGGCAAAGCAGTTTGAAAGCATGGACAAGTCTGTGATTTATGTCCGGACAAAAACGGACGAAGGAATTGACCAGGATTCGATCACTCACCCTCATACATTCAATCTACCAAAAACTCTTCAACGGATCAGAAAAACAACAAATGACAGTCTTCGTGATAGTGCAATTGAAACCAAATTCTTATATTTAATCGGTGCTGCCAAACCACATGATCTAGATTTTCCAGATTTAGTCAATTCTATTGTTGACCAGTTACCAGCAGAAAAAAAAGATGCATTTACTCTTTCAATGATTCCGGTCAATTCAGCCGTTATTGCAAAAAAATGGGAAATTTTGAATTCGCGTATATGGGTGCTCTCGTGTGCCTCGGCTGCCAGTGGTCAACCTTTAAAAAACTGCGAATCAAAAGCTGAAATTGATCTTATGTTAGAAGAAATTCGATTCTACAGAAAGCAACTTGGGGCACAAGAAGATGCTATTAGGAAGGTTTCCAAACATCTCACTTTACGGCTCTATGTATTTGTAAAAAAGTACCCACGTAATACCGTGTATTCTGTGTATAATATACAGGTTTTAGGTTGTAATATAGTTTATAGAGTATGTCACATACTGTTTGTCGAAACCATGAAAAGAAAAGTACGAGATGAGGATAAAAATCTTTTGGGTGGTTTGGATAAAGTTCGTTATACACGGGAAGGAATTGAAGCATTGATCAAACAAGCAGAAATCGACCAAGACGCTGACCAATTTGTTGTCTCCATGAAGGTAGATATCTTTCATAAAATTTTATTTCTTAAAATATTTCTATCAAGATTGTTGCTCTTCGATGGTGGATGTCACACTTACAAGTTGGGATATCTTTTTCGTCTTCCGCTGGAGTTCTTCGATACCTTCTCCACAATCTTCAAATAATTGGATTGAAATTTTTGAAAATTCAAGAAAACGAAAAAATAGAAAAAGCAAAACGACGTGAAAAGGTTACTGCAAAACTTTTACATAATATATTATGGGTTTATAAAATATATAATGTGCCAAGTAATCGAATTAACTTTCAATTAAACAGTTTTACATTGCGTAGGCATAAAGGTTTAATGATGATGTGGATCCTAACCGCAACGCTATTCATGCGGTTCAAATTACTAAATGACCCTTTCCGAGTGGTTATCACGTTTGGCAAAGGAAGGATATAAGTGGTCTCTGATTGGTCAAAAACACTGACAGATGATATTGCTAGGATGGAACTGGTTCAGAATTAAATCATTTCAAACTGACCCAATTCACGGTTAAGAGTCTTAAAGTTAAGACATCTTAACTCTTATGTGCACAATGTTAATTTTTCTGAAACATAATATTAATTTTTTTATTTGAAGGCACGAGAAATGGTGAATCGAACAAAATCTTCAATTTTGAAGGATTCTCATTCAACTAGACTTGATTCAAGACTCAAAGAAATCAGAAGTTCAAGATTGTCTTCGTCCGATTCAGTTTCAAGTTCACGTCAATCTACAAAGTCTACAAAATCTTCATCCCGCGATGCCAAATCTTCAAGATTGTCTCGTGATCCTTCAGAGAAAAAGAAGTTGGAACGACTTGAACGAAGAAAGAAAAAGGTATTCAAAATAATCTTCAATTTGTAACTAAGTGTTCTAAAGTTATCGTTCGAAATCACGATTTCGGTCGTACACAATTTTTTCCAGAATTTTTTATGACCATATTGTCACCCTTACACGTTAAAAATTGGATGCAACTGTTAAGATCAAGCAATAATCTAGGTTCAATGAATATATCCGATTGTGTTTTTATCGCAAAGTAAAATTAGTTCAAATTCAAAATTCAACTTGGTATACTTAGTTCCAAATCCGAATAATTATCCAACTATCACTTATTACAATCATTATTAGGGGGTCTCTCGTAACACAATATTATCGTCAAGCTTGCAATTATAAAAATAATTGTATTAAATGTAATGGACCATAAATTATGGACCATACTGTATTTCTTTACCGTTCAACCGCCATGCTTCAGGAGATAACTGTTGAGAGCGAAACAAAAGAAGATTCTGGTCAAGGTTCATGTCCAGGTTCTTCTGGCGATGAAGCAAAAGCACGAAAATCCAAATCAACCAAGACGAAAAAAGTGAAGAAGGAGAAGACACCCGAAGAAATTGCTGCTAAAGAAGCCAGAAAACTTGCAAAAAAGAAGGCCAAGGCATTAGAAAAGAAAAAATCTGAAAAGAATGAAGAAGTGAAAGTCTTTCGAATAACGAAAGTGATTAACAAAGACCACCTCAAAGACGCGGCAAAAGACGATTCAGTGGTTTCGGACAAGTTGACCACAATAAGAGAGGAACCTCGTTTGTATTCCATTAAGCAATAATCGTTTCCGGGAATATATTAACTCATTATTTTAAAAGTGCTCAGTATGAGTCATAAAATGAGTCATAAGCTATGGTTTTTAAGATATGAGTCATAAGATGTATATAAAGTAAGTATGTATTTTTATGTTAAAGAAGACGGAGTCCATTCTGCCAAAGGGCGCCACAAGGTCAACGACAAAAATTTAATGCATCAGAAATCATTTATCTGTACATTTTCAAATTCAATAAACTTCGTTCAATAGAAATATTATGATAAAATACTGTCAAAAACTCACTTAAAGATTCTGTACTAGAAACCAGCGCGAAGTGACGTGCTCAAAATTCGGACCAAATGATCATCGGGAACTTTAGTTTTGAAACGGTTCGAAAGGTATGGCCCATACCGTATGGGGTTAAAAAATGTCTTTTTATCATAATTTATGATTCATAAACGTGACATTTATTCGCAAATCCAAACTAAAAGGATTTTTGCCTTTCGGATGTTACACAAAGACTTTTAACTCCATTTTAGCCCTAAAGGGAAAAATTTCCTGAAATTTCCTGAATCATTTACATCAACACTAATTTTATCCCCAAAAATCAAACTCAACTCTTAACCAGAGCAGGATAGGCACGCGTGCCTCTAGTTTGCCCAAATTTGCGATTACTAAGTTCGCCACGATTTTCCAGTTTGCCATGCCTCTAGTTTGCCACGCCTCTAGTTTGTCACGCCTCTAGTTTGCCACGCCTCTAGTTTGACTCACTTTTTAAAAACCAAATGCCTCTAGTTTGCCACCCTCTAAGTTTGCCACACTTTTTGAAACTAAGTTTGCCCATGACAAGCGTGCCCCTGCCCTTGCCTCCGCTGAGTTCGCCATGCCCATCCAACTCTGCTCTTAACTATTATTAATAATAATTTATTTTTCTATGAGACAAATAAAATAAATTATTTAAATCCTGTCATTCTGCATGACTGTCGAAAGCGTTAAAAGCATCTTTCTGGTCCAATATGCATAAAAACTCATCCAAGTTTTTAAGGTTATCGTCGTGACTGTTCGCGTCGCTCGGATTCTTCGTTGATCGTCAATTTGGGCCCTTCAATCAGAGTTGGATGGACATGGCGAACACAGGGGAGGCAAGGGCAGGGGCACGCTTGCCACGGGCAAACTTAGTTTCAAAAAGTGTGGCAAACTTAGAGGGTGGCAAACTAGAGGCGTGGCAAACTAGTGGCGTGACAAACTAGAGGCGTGGCAAACTAGAGGCATTTGATTTTTAAAAATTGAGGCAAACCAGAGGCGTGGCAAACTAGTGGCGTGACAAACTAGAGGCGTGGCAAACTAGAGGCATGGCAAATTTGAAAATCGAGGCAAACTAGTGGCGTGGCGAACTTAGTTATCGCAAATGTGGGCAAACTAGACTCTAGTTACTAGAGGCAGTGGCAAACTAGAGGCACGCGTGCCCATCCTGCTCTGCCTTCAATGAGGGTTAAAATCAGTCAAGGTCCTTTGAATAACACGATTTTTCTAAACGATTCTCGAATTCTTGATTTTGATTTAAAACTCATACTAACTAACTTATTATCATTAATTGGCTTTTAACTTAGTATTTAACCATCGGAAATAATTTCAAATATACCGAACTGGATCTCGTCTTAGTTACATAATATGAAGTTTACTATTTTTTGCCTCGTCGTTTCGACCACTCTCGCAGCGGTAGTAACTTTTTTAATCTTTATATTTCAAGGGATGCGAACGAAAAGGATTTAAAAGTGGTTTTCAGGATCTTTCACTTTGTCAACGGTTGTCAGTTATGCAAACAATTAAAGGCTGCAAGCAGTACTGCCGCGCAAATTATCAATCGGAATCACTCTGCGAGGGACCAGGTAAAAT
>SCLD01099123.1:0-10764 GCA_004367895.1 Oikopleura longicauda | reverse complement strand
GGTAACACCATCTTTGGTGGCCGTGATGTTCTCAACACAATTGTCAATGACAGTGTTTTATATCCAAAAGTATCTGGTTCTGGTTCATGTGAATATGGTACATTCATTAACGAGGGTATCACTGATACGATCCGAGATGGTGACAGTATCAGTTACAAATTTCTCAACAAATTTGCTGATTTCACAGTTGAAATGGATTGCAAAATGGATGGTATCGAAAGTGGTGTAGCTTCAGGTTATTGCGACTATGACGTCATTGAAGGTGCTGAAGCCAAAGGCTGGACTGGAACTGCCAAGCAGGGAACCATGATGATGGGTGTCGCAAGAGAAACTGGAGATGGGAGCTCAAAAGGTCTCATCGCATCAAAAGTGCCAGCCGCTTTTCAATTTGAATGGACTGGATCTGACGATGAACTTAATAGAGTCACTGCCGAGTGCTCAGATTTTACTCGATTCCCAAAAGTTTCTGGGAATTGTGATTCAAATTATGGTGCTCTTATCATTAGTTCAACTGAAGATACTCCCGTTCTTAACAATGTTGAATCAAATGTCAAACTAAACTTCCAAGAAGCTGGTTTTGAGTGTAATTTTGCTGCCACGAGAACGAGTTTTGGAGAGGCCGTCGCTGGTACATTTGAAATCACTTGCACTGATGCTCCTTTTTCAAACGGTTCCGGTACATATGGTGGTATGGCCAAGGTTGACGGCGGTGAGGTCAGCACAGATAAGTTTGTTACAACTCCAACCAATATGTACTATACAACTACCGTCACTACAGCTGATGGAACAAAGAAAGTTATTAACGAAGGTGTACAAGGAATTGCGCTTTTCCCACGTGATGAGGGGGAAGGAAATGATGATTATCTTGGTTCATTTAAATCTGTTCAATTGACTGATACAGCCGCATCTGGTCGAACAACTAAGAAACAACTGTACGAAAATGGAGAGTGGGCAGAGTACACTAGACAGACTTTAACATCCGAGGAAAACACTCTCACATTCACTGGTGACTACGTTGATTCAAAAGGTTTAGTAGGAACTTATGTATCAGTTGCAACACGTGACGAAGATCCAATCACAGCTCAGTATGAGAATATGCAAGTAAAGATCCCTGTTACCGTCAATGATTTTGATGAGAATGGTAATGTCATAGATACCTGCAGTGGCAGTCTTAACTTGAATATGGGAGAAGGTCAACCAGATGGTACAGGTGAATGTGTTAAATATGGCAAGTTCACGTGGAAAGGGGACGAACCCGAAATTGACTATCAAGCTGGAACCATGACCATACGTAGCACAAGAACCTACGAATCTGGTTGGTTCGCAGATTACACCTCAGTTATGCCATACCCAATTGCCGAAGGAATCAATGCATTCATATCATCAGTTGAAACTCGTGGAAGCACTCCAGCCGATGTCAAAAAAAGCTTCAAAGTAATGAAAGTATCTGAACAAAAAGGCGAGAATGCTGTTCAATCTTTTCTCTCAGAAACTGGTCCGACCGAAGCCGAAGCTTTATTTACCACTGAAAGTGGCGAAGAGTACAAACTCAAGTTCGATAACTATCAGAGATTCGCTGGTTTCAATCCAGATGGTTCGTCAAAGGCGTCCGGTACATCCAGTGCACCCGGGCTCGGTAACGTTGTTCTGATAACAGGTGATTACAGCACAGTTGCCGATGGTTATTACACTGAAACGCTGATTGTGAGTGGCCAGGAGTGTACAATCACTTATCGACCAACTGGTGGTCCAGCTATGGATGAATCTGGTTATTACGAATCAGACTGTCGGAATCTGGGTAATGGTTCCTGGAAATCAGCAAAAGGTCCAGGGGCAAGTCTCGACAAGTATGTTGAAGAAGAGACTCGTGTCGATGACGTCAGCACCCGTACATGTGGCGATCTCACTGGTGATAATGCTAAATGTAAAAGCCGTACTATCACTGGTACCATGACCACAGTCTACTTTCCACGTGTCGAAGGTCATGGAACTGATGACTATCATGGAAAATTCAGAAGATATGCACTTGCCGACACTTCATTCACAGGAGAAAACACCAAAATCATTGAATACGATGACGGATTCACGACTAGAAATGTGTACTCACTAAAGATTGTCAATGGTAAAGTTGAAGAATCAGGTTACTGGTATGATGCCGATGGTACATGGGGTACATATGGATATGATGCCGATGTTAAAGAAGTTGTTAATACCGAATCTTCCTGTCCGGCTATTGGTCAAGAACGCGATGAACCATGGGTAGAATCATGGGAAGTTAAGAAGGGATGTCCAAAACCAATCTGTCCATCACCAATGTTGGATATTACCGATAAATGGACTCGACTTGCTGGTCGAACAAAGAAAAATGGTGTTAGCGTAAAGAAATTCAAATATGGACTCGCTACCACTATTCATATTCCGGAAGGATTCTCACAGTGGTCGGTTGGATTACGATTTCCAAAAAATCAAGAACGAGGTTCGTTCCAAGTATTCAACGCCAAGTTTGAAAATATTTATAACACTGAAAATGAAACCGTTGTTGTTTTGACCAAAAAATGGTGGACAGGCGGTGACTTATTGGATGGCGACTCATTTACTTTTATCGCAGACCATCTCATGGATGAATCCAATCCTTCACTTTTATTCTTCCCAATTCGATTTTCTCATAGAAACCTAAATTCATGCTTCCAGTCTAACAGACAGCAAAGATCCGGTGGAAGCTCCGGATTTGAAGCTGCTGTAAAAGCCAATCGACAACTCAAATCTTCTGATGACGTCACTAGAGTCCGAATGTCCCGTGGAAAAGTTGTTTCTGTTTCAAGCAACTAAAATTATTACTGAATAAGATCTTCCTGACTATTCAGTTTTGTTAATTGAAAATAAATTGTATAAATTAATATTCATTGTATCTGTATTTTCATATGAGTTTTTCGGGGAATTGTCGAAATTCAGTGGATTTTTTTTTCAATTTTAGAGGTGGGAGATTCTACGGGAGAGAAGTGCCAAAAATAAACTTCACGCCATTCATTGGGAAACGTCCGATGATTCCCAGTGTGATATCAAATCGAAACCGAAAAGCCCCAAAAAGTGAACTTGAGTAAATAACTTTCATTAACTATTTAATATCGTTAACAGTGGATTGAAATGGTTTTAATGATACGATTTTTAAACCAGAAATATATTTGGAATGCTGAGATTAAGCTCTTTTTGGCACCCATCTCCCGTAGAATCTCCCACCTCGACAAAATCGACCCCCGTCGAAAAAAGACCTCCTCCTATGAAAAAAAATCCACTGAATTCCAGACAGTTAAACATTTTTCGAGCTTTTTATTTTTCTATCAATTTTGAAAATCTTTTTTTTTTCTAGAACATCTTGCAAAATGAAAAAAAAAATAAAATTTACAAATCAGTTTTCACCGCAGCTGCTTGAGCAACATGTGGAAAAACTTAGAAAAAGGTTTTTATTATTCTGTTTTTATAACAACTGAATTAACAATTTTCTAGTGAACGGAAGTGAAGGCTGCGGGTTATCATCTGGAGATGATCTCTCTTTGCGCCATCTGACTCCTTCCAAACGAGAAGAAATAACCTCCATCGAGTTCCTGCCGGACACAATACCTGTCAATAAAAGTACCCAGGAGAGGGTATTAAAGCTCATATTTTAAGCTCATATTTTTTTCAATTAATCATATAATTTCATGACAATATTTTTCCGTTAAATGTGTTTTTTTGGTAGAAAACCCTTGAAGGAAACTTTGACAAAGCTCCATGAGCGGAAGTTTATTCTTCATTCTCAATCTCAGAAAAGAAATATCTCTCATTGATGATAGGAATAGTTTTTGATCATTTTTATGTCAAAAATGATCATTTTACGAGTCAACAATCGCGACCTTTTATCCCCAAAACATCTTTTTAAAACTTGATAAAGGGTTGAATTTGACATAAGATCCTGGTGTCTCAAATTACGGGACTATCAGACCAATTATTTGAATGGCGTCACCCAGTTTCGAACTGAGAATGCAAAAGAAGAGTTTCTCAGTTCGACAACACCAGCTGGGATTGACAGCCAATGGGATCAATTCAAAAGGAACGTTTTGCTTAATGGCGCCACTTTTGAACTATGGCGCCAGTTGGCTAAAACTTGAAAAAGTAAAATGGACGAAGCAACTGCTTATTTTGAAAATATGGAATTTGAATTTAATAAATTCGAGGAGGAACGGTCGAAAAAAATCAAAATTGTCTACAAAAGAACACTGACTGAAATGTCCCGTATTGCCTATCAACAAGAGGCAACAAATGTGAAAATAATTGCTGCAGAGATTTTAGGTTTGAATCATTCGATTGTTGAAAATCTTCGAAATGTTCTCAAACTTAAAGATCAGGATAGTTTTTTATCATTTCATTTTTCATTAAAACGACTAATGGGGGTACCAGATGAGAGTCTCATCATGAGACTGTGTCACTTGGGGTTGAACGGTTCAACTTGAACCACATCAGAGTGTTCCGCTCGACTTGTTTTATCATATGAAAGTGAGGCACTCTGATGTGGTTCAACTCTAGACCAAGTGACATAGTCTCCTCTGGTAACCCTTCTTATAATAAAATTTGTACATGAATTAAAAAAAACGATAACAGCTCATTGCGCTAATTGTCACAAACGGGATTGAGGTTGAAAAGGATTTTGTCAGAAATAGACAAACTTGGAAGGAGATACAAATAAAAAGTAAGTCAATTTCGTAATAGCAAGACGGTTACAATAACATATTAGCGGTTTATAAGCTAGCACGAACGTAATAACTGAATCTATTTAGTTCTAATAAACAATTATGAGACATTTTTGAATTCGACCGAGGTTTTGAACCCGCCAGAAGTGAACGAAATCAGTGAACAGATTAATGAAGAACAGCAAGAAATGCTTGCTGAGGTAAATGATAACAGCTAAATTGATTTAACTTCCATTTGACCTGTCACTGACCCTTGATTGATCCTTGAAAGACCGATAAACTGAATATTTAAGCGAGATTCACATTTTCAAAGCCTCAAAACTTTGACTGTCGAAAAAGCATCGAAACAACAAACATACAACTGGTTTCAGGTAATATAACTTGATAATTGACTCATAAGTGTTACGTAATTGAAGTGCCCAATGTGATTTAGGATGTTCGTGGTGTTCAAAATCAAATCGAGATATTGTATAAATCATTCCTATCCCGTGTCCATGCTGCCTACTCCCGATCAGAAAATAAAATGAAGAAAAAATTCGAAACACTATTCGATGAACTTGACAAATTAGGAAAGGTCAAATGACATTAGTGTATAAATTTTTAGATAGTTTTTGATTGGAGTATGTGTATTACGTAATTTCGTTCATAGCCTTTCGTATCATAGCTATCCTATGATAATTTACATGTCAAAAAATCCAAACAAGGCGCCAGTGAAGATTCTATAGCAGAGTATGACGAACGATTTTCGTCAGGTATGTTTCGAAATAAGTAAAATTATCACGTTTTATTTGTCGGTTATTGAGTCACAGTTTTTAACTTGGTTTTAGTAATCGCACTAAGAGTTCAATCCTATCACGATACACTCAAATACAATGAGACAATCATATCAGACTTTATTGAACGAGCACAGAAACAGCTTTTCAAGTTCAAAACATTTCTGATTGGTCTTGCCACTCTTTTTGATCATCACAAGGAATCATTCGCTTTTCGAACAAATCAATGGACCGAAGAATGGGAGGTGAGTAAATTTTTCGACCGATTTCGATGAATCGAATTTTTCGAGGAATCAAGGACCTCATGATATCTCTCCGAAAAAATAATTTAGTGCATCGTTGACGAATGTCGAGCACAAGAAAACTCGCTCGAGGATGACATTGCGGAACATATATTCGGCATCAAGTCACAAAATGATGAGAAGAAAATGATTATTTTTTCAAAACGAGCCAAAAATGTTCTAGATAAGCTCACCGAGTCAGAAACAAAGCGAGCTCAGGCTTGTTTTATAATAGAAAGTGAATTTTCAAGTATGATAAAAAGTTTAAACAGTATAAGATAAAGTGGGGTGCTTCTTCCCGATGGTAGTCGTCTCTATTTAGCTTTCGGACCAAATGACCATCAAAAAAGGCCTCTTTAATAATACTAGCGTTATATCTATGAAAAACGATGTGATTAAAACATTTCAAGAAACTAAATCGTTTGATTAAATTTTGGCCACGGTTAGTCGAATATGAAACCACCGTTTATCAAAAATATCTGCAACGATACTTTTGTAATGAAACACGAGAATGGAAAATTGGCGAAATGTGGTCTTATAAGGTAATAAACATTAATTAAGCTTTTTGATGTTGAAAGACGTCGGTGAATACGTTTTTAAGATTGGGTCAAACTACGAATGTGATCAGATGGATCAAACTATGCAAAATATGATGAAGGCATTCATGTGTTTAGTTGAATCTCGAGCAAGCAAAAAGGGCCTCGTAGTTGAAAGTAAGTAATGTTTCACTTCCGGTGTCATTTCCGGTTCAAATCCTTCGTATTATCATCACACTTTCTTAAGAATCTGAACAAAAGAAAGAATTGATGCCTAAAGAAGTCATGCGAATAATTGTCAAGAATTATTACAAGAATCGAAAGCCAGAAAAAATGATCACTTGGTGGTGGCGAGAGGCTCGACAGGTGACTGACAGACAGCCAAACAGTTCTACGTTCGAAGATCCGAGAGCAACTGGAGTATCAATGCCGACCAGATTACCCGCGAATAGCCGAATGACAAAAAGTAAAAAGGCTTTTAGCCGGACTAGATTTGCGAATTTGATCCGTCGAAATTCTATTCAGTTGAAAACCAAAGGAAAAGTTACTATTTTAGTATCCGTGCGTTATTCTAATACATAATAAAGTTACAAATTGGAACTGAAAAAAAGGAACGGTCGATTCCATCATTCACCATTTGGGTGATACTATTAAAAATAGCACTCATATTCCTGGATTCATGAAAAATGGTTCCATAATGGATAAATATCTAGAAGACATCATCCGTGATATACGAATCATTTTTCTCAAACACTCGAAAGAGCTCTGCGAGGTTGAATGCAAAAAAGCTGACGCGGAAAGTACAGAAAAGTTGGAGAATCTCGAGGAAACCAGTCATCAAAAATTCGACAATATAGAGGAAAGATATGAACAAATTGATAAAACGTACGAGCAACGAAAAGATGTTTTACAGTTCCACAGAACTAGTTTTGCTTCCCACCAGGTAACGCTTACCTTGTAAGCTTCCACCACGGTCACGTCAACCATTTTATATGGACCTTATATAAACAAAAAATAATTAAGGATGCAATGACTGATTGCGTGAATGAAGTGAAAAGTCGAAAAGAAGAAGTTGTCGAAGAGCAAGAAACAATTTTGTTGAAACTGGATGAGATTGTTGATTGGGTTTTACCAAAAATGAACGCAGCAACAAACAGCAAACAGCTGGTTGAAATCAATAAAGAAGTTTTAATTCAATTTGATGATGTAAAACAACAAATGAAATTAACTGTTAGCAATTATACTAAATGGAGTTACGAAAAGGAAAGTCCACGACATATAGCAAAAGTGTGTTGTTAAGGGAGAGGGGGCACGATGACCCGAAATAAACGGTCAAATAATAAATTAAGTAAACTTTGAAAGGGAGAACAAATTCGAAAATCCAATCGAGATTGCTTGAAAAGTATGAAAAACAAGCAGCTGGAGTCCACTGCAATCAAAGATCCACTGAGAAAGATTGAAGCTGGAATAAAAAAGACCATTTTCATGTGCAATAAAGAGCTTGAATACATGTTGCCAGAACGTCTTCGGGCTATTGAAATGGCGAGAATATCTTACAATGATAATCGATTGGCTCCTCATCGTGCTGATTTAACTTATCTTGAAGCAATGCAAAGAACATTCACTTCAGCACAAGTAACATAATAAAAATTTCTATAAAAAGTCCTCTAACATAATCTATTTAGATTCAATTGAGCTCTGAAACATCCGCAATGCAGCGTCGTATCAAAAAAATGGAAACCGATATTGAAGAATTTGATCGCCAGGTGGTGATTTTCGTTAATAATGCAAGCATGTCAGAATTTCCAAATCTTCAATTGCTCAGAGAAATAAAAGCAAAGAAAGTTACTGTCAATGAAAGTTTAGCTAATTTAGGAATCGTGCCAATTCTTTTTTTCTATCAAAACATAAATTTCTACTGGTGGCCAGGGGTTAGCATTTCAAAGTCAACGATTTCAACTGTACAACATCTATGCTCAAAGATCCTAAGCGAGATTTCTATTCGCTTTGGCTGAGGTAACCAATCGTTTTGTTATAAAATCATATTTAAACAAATTAAAATACAAGAGTTAAGTGGAAAATGCTATAGTTTGAATGATTCAAAATCTCAAACTGATATTGGTCCAGAAGAATCAAATCAACTGTCTTTGGGAATGAATTCAGGTCCCCGCAAATCGGTGGCTCGCCTACGTCCAATGCGATCTATTGCCAATGCGCTTGGTGCTGTTATGCGATCGCGTCCTTCTAAAGTGTCAGTCAATTTTGGCATGCATTTGGGGGGTGATAATGATAGTAGAAAATCATCGAAAATTGGATCTCTTGGTATGACTCGGCGAAAAATGCTCGATCCTAAAATGGAACTTAAACAGGATCGGATAAAAGTTCATGAATTTAAATAGTGATTTACGTTTGGTTCGTCGAATTGATCGATTGATCGAATCGTTCGACTTTTTGGCAATAGCTTAATCCTCGCAAGGCAATTTTTGGCGATCCCAAGCCACCATCCAAAGACGACTTTCCATGCAGACTAACTCGATTTCTTTTTCAAACAACGGATAAGATTCTTCATCTTGCCGAAGGCTACTACAAACATCGAGGCATGCGACCAATTACTCGTCCATATCAAATTCGCGAGAATTTTGAACGGGCGTGTGACTTTACAATGTTCAAAATTATCGATTTTGAGAGACAAGCAAAGGCATGGTTATAAATGACGTAACGTTCTTAATTACATAACATTTGCTTCAATTTAATGTAGTTGACAACCAATGAACAAGGATTTCTGTTCGAAACAGTTTCTCGAAATTCGTAGAATGGTCCAAAAATTTGAAGAAATATGCCACAAAATAATTTTCTTGATCTATCAGGGATGAAGTTTTACGAACCCTTAATTATTCTTGAATGTTTACAGCGAACATTTTGTATGAAAATCGGGTACAAAATGTTCGTCAACTTTTTTCAAGGAAGAAAATCGTGATCAGATTATCAAAATGCCAGTTGAAATATTTCCAGAGTGTCCATATCCAGCTGACGTTCATTATGTTGATCTTCCCGAAGTTTTTAAAGCCAAGGTTCAACAAACACTTTCTACTGTAAACAGTTACGAAAACAGTTATCGCCGACAACTGCTATCGGTCAGTGAAACATTATTGTTCAATCTTATAAAGTGATGAGAAGATTTGAAAGACTTTTCAATGCGTTGGAAATTGCCAGTCAGGAGCATTTTGATATGATAAGAACAAGTTTGGGACATCCAGAGAATCAAGAAGAGCTAGCAATTCTTGAGAAGAAGGAAAGAGAAAGACAGTTCAAATCGTCAAAGGTTTGTCTCATATCATAAATAATTGGACTAATAATATTTAAAGGCTATAAATGAGCGTGACAAGGAACTTCGATCAGCTCTCATTCAAACCAGTCTAAAACAGATTGGCGATATTTGCAATCTAACTGAAAAGTATTTGCTTGAAGATGACAATAGAGTGGCATACTCAGGAAAGGATTATCGCTAATCGCGGCAACACCGAGTTTTTCGGGCACCATCAAGGCATCGTAAAATCCTTTTATTAAGACCTCTTAGAAGTGGATATATTTAATGAAGAAGTTTCTATTCGAATGAAGCCATATTTCACTCGTGTTCAAGTTTGGCCTGATTGTACTTTGGGCGAACTCCCGAACTATCAACACGAACAATTGAAAACGAAAAAGAATACAGACATCCAAAAAGAAATAATAAAACAGCGAAATGAATCAATCGCAATGATCGAAGAAAGATATAAATCAAACTTGAATCAGTTTGACCAGGAAGGTTTCTCATTGGTTAGGCTCCACCGAACAGGTGTTCGCCGTGTTGAACGAATTTCAAAAAATGAACTGTTCGTTGTTTGCGCTGTTCACACCGTTCGCACTGTTCGTTGTTCGCACAATTAACACTGTTCGTGTAACTTTCACTATGAAACCGTGTCAAGTTAAAGAAAACATCTTATAATGATGTCGAATTTTTGAAGAAATGCTGGGATAATTCAATAAAAGAGATAAAAATGCTGTACGCACAACACTGATATTGCTGAGAAACTCGCAACACAAATATTTGATGTGTACAATAAAATAACTATCACATCAGAATGTGAAACGGTGTGACTTCTGTCTAGGGAATCGAACCAATAGGTTCACGGTTGGAGATTCAAATGGTCCTCATATTGTTCTCTCCGTTTATATACCTAACTCTGTAACGTCCTAGAGTCAAACTGTTTAGATTATTGAAATCAGCGTAGTCTAATTAGTCTTCGATCAAATTTCTATAAAAATTGGAGAAAGTTAAAAAAACGTCAGGGACACCCTTAAGATAAAAATTGGTAACACGTAAATGTCCCTCTCCAAATTATCACCAGATGTTTTGAGAGGAGGATGACTCGGTCGATCGCATCACCAGCCGGTCATGCACCATCACACA
>SCLD01099112.1:0-10768 GCA_004367895.1 Oikopleura longicauda | reverse complement strand
GAGAGTGAGACTCGAACTCAATACCTATAGGGTCAACCGTGGGAGTTTTACCACTGAGCTATTGTTGCTTACTGCAATAAAGTTGCGCAAAGTATTTATACTTGTCGCCGCTAAAGTTGCTTTTTAATTAGGTTGACTATGCATTCAGTTTTGGTGCCTGACCTAGTTTTAAGACCCACTTAACCGGACTGGCACAAAAAAACTTTCAATTTTTTATTTTAATTTTTGGGAGGCTGAGACTGTTATGCCTAACTATGGCTGACTTACCGACAAGTGCCTCCTCGGAAAAGATTGAGATGATAAAGGCCAAAATGGGCAAGACGAAAAAGAACAGGACAATATAGTTGACCGCCCACCATCGGTACAGGGCGGTGCGACGCCCGGCAAAACGAGCAACACCAATTGGGATTTGACGCATAATGGGAACGACGAACCAGAGACAAGCGCCAATGACATTGAAGAAAAGATGGGACATTGACACTTGCATTGACTTTTGGAAGCCGGCGCCTGGGCTGGCAAAGGCGGCGATTAGACCGGTGAAGGTGGTACCTTGGAACACAAGATTACTCGATAGGTTCAAAAACACACATATAATTACCAATATCACACCCGACGGTAACTGGATAAGCACGTTCAAGTGAGATCATGCCCAAACCGCATAAAGGCGTCAAAATGGCAAGAATGATCGAGCTTGACTGGACACTGATGGTCAGACCGATTCCAGCAAGTACATAGAGATAGGGGGTCAGGAACGGGACATAGGGCAGGTCCTTATCAATATTCTTTGCGATGGCCTTTGCAATTGATCCTTCTAAAATCGACTTCAGCAGCTTGACAATGGCGCCGAGCTTAGTTCCGTTTATATATTCAAATTCGAGCATGCTAAGTAATGGCGATAATCTCACAAACGGGTTCCGATACGAACATCATTATCAGTGCCACCGCCAGTGTAGTACCACCAACCGCATAATCAGACCAGCACGCGTCCATGAACATGTGAAAGTTTGATTCAATGCAATTCTCGCCTTTTATTGAAAAAATCAAGTTTATTTTGATCTTAGTGAATTAGTGACATACCATATTTGTAGTAAAATGTCTCCTCGGCCGACATCAACGTGCTGTTTGACGTCATCTGGCAGTCTTCGCCCGACTTTTCGGTCCATGTGTAACACTGTTCCGTTTCACACACTGGGTACTCGCAGTATTGAGCACATGTTTCGATCTCCTTGGCGCAATAGGCGACAAACGTGCCCGTATAATCTTGATCTCCGAGTGCACCCTAGTAAGCGAACAGAGTCCATCAAGCTAAGTCCACAATTAACGTTGACCTTTACCTTGTTCACTTTGATCATGACATCGTGTAGTGGACCGGTGACCTTGGAGAAGAAGTCCAAATCGTCGCCACCCTCCGAATCGTCACTGAGTCCTTGGGTACAGACACCGGTCAGCCACTCCAAAAAGCCCTCGCCACCGCCCTCGGGTCCACCAGTCGCCGAGCGGACAATCGTTTCAAGGGGCAGTAGAATGAAGACGGTGAGCCAGTTGAATGCGGCCAACACCACCGCCGATGACATGGCACGGGCAAACTCTTCCTTTTTCGCTGAGTTGCCAAAAGCGACCAGGGTTGACGTGATTGACGTGCCGACATTGGCGCCCATTACCATGAAAATACCTTGCATTGAAGTGTAAAACAAACAAAAATTGAAGTCAAATAACCCTGTGAAACGGTGATCAATTGGGAGCCAGCCATTGTGATGAAAATTGAAGTTGACGTTGACGACGATTGGACAAAAACAGTAATCAGAATGCCAATAATGAGCCCGCAAAATGGATTGTTCAACAAGTCTTGTACTTCGCTAAGAATTTGATTGAGCCCGGCACCGCCGACAACGATGAACCCATCGGACAGAAGTGACAGGGAGACAAAGAAAATGTAGAGAAAACCGGCGGCAAAAAGCAATTTGGTCGTCGTCAATAAAATATTTCTGCCGCCAGTACACGGGCCAAGTTCATCATCGTCTTTGTCTGTCGTTTCCTCCTTTATGGAGCGCGTTTCTGTTTTCTCGTCGTTGTCGCTTCCCATTTCGAGTCGCGGACCAGTTTCTCTTCTCACTCTTGCACAACTGTGTCGATGCACCAGGAAAATGTGAATTCGCTTCGATGTGGATTATGGAGTAATCTTTTTCACTTTCTAAACATTATGTCCCAAACTGCGGAACCAATAAGGGTGGGGTATGTGGTTTTCTGTGTGTGTGTTTTCAAGGTCAGCGAGGCTCATTGATACTATCAGAAATCGAGTTATTGGCTTTAATGACAGGCCGTGTGTTTATCTAGCAAATCTCTCGTTATCAGTAGGAGTACCATTAAACTAATTCGGGCGGGGGTTATGGGTGGATCAGTCAGGAAACTAAGGTACTCTCATAGAAAAACAGAAGTAGCACTGGTGGCTTTTTTCGTGTGACTCCCATCATATATATTCTTTTACCGGTCATATTCACTCTATCAACATTAGCAAGAGAATATGGACATTTATAAAGCGTTTAAAATCGCAGTTAAAAAGGCATGAATAACAAAAGTTCTCTTTTGTCGATAGAATTCAATTCTAACACACCCGTTGACTTATGGACTTAGAACAATTCGAATATGTAAATTACGAAACACTTGACTTTTGATTGAAACATGCAAGCTTTAAAAATCGTGTCCATGAAATGGACTTACAGACTGTGAGTACAAAAGGGCGACGTTCGTGACAGGCCCGTGTGGTGACAGTGCGGGGGTCAACGCAGGTCCGAACTTCAAATAGTGCGTTTTATTATCAGATAAATACAGAGAGGGAGTCATCGGATTGGGCGTCGTCTGATTCAAGAATTTGTACTTCTATCTTGTATCTAATTTTTCGGTTAAAAGCAGCATTTTAATTCTCTATAAACACTTTACCTATTATCGACATTGTCCGACACAGTTGACAGGAAGAATTTGCGGAGGTAGTAGTGTGTGATACCAGCTTTCTATTTGATTATCAATTTGTTCAAGTGGTTCTCATGTCAAACCGCATTAAATGGTGACAATCATTTCCTAACAATGGCAATATAAAAACACAAACACTGAATAAAATCGCCACTTCAGTGTCGGTAAATTTGTAATCAATAAGCAGTTCTCTTGGCGTTTCTTCCGTGACATTCATTTTCGAATTTGTTCTTGTTTGTTGGCGTCAGAAACAAAACACAACAAAAAAGGTTCAAAGTTACATTTATCGACTAATATTCACAAAGGCCACGGCATAAGTGTTCGTTTTGAGTTCAGTGAAAAATGAGCATGGAATACATAATGCGCCCAAAGTAAGCGACTCGTGCGTCGGTCACACCGCAAAGTTCAAACTCGTATATGGACTCCGTTCTAATACGAACAAAAAATTAACTCGATTTTCCTCTTCACTTTTAACTTCATGCTATATACTGAGGCGAGTTTCATAATGCAGCATGCCATTGTCAGGCCTCAAACAAATTAATTATTAAGAACTTCCATTAGAACGGATTTACCCCGCACCACAGGGTGTATTAAAATGGATTTCCATAGGTGCAGCTTTATCTGACTTAGTTTGTCCAAGTGAACATACTGGTATCTTATGTGCATACTTAAGTTTGCTCAACGACAATACCGTAACACCACAGTTTTTCAATATACGGTATTCATCATCAACCCTATTGTATACTAATAAATTATGTAGAATTATGTCAAATAAACGGCAGTGTGCGGTATATACTCTAGGGGACATGTAGTAGTAGGCCATACAACTGAATGAAGGCTGTACTGTGTGTGTGTGTGTGGTTATTACTGCGCAATGAATTAACATTTTATAGCGGTCGGCGCAATAGGCAGACTCTCATAGCCGTAATAACATTCAAATAAATGGCTAACCTTCGACATTCGGAAATCGTAAAGCTCCTATAAAACTTCAGTTATAACTTCTTACTGTTATGCTGATATGTTATAATATTTCATAATCACAAGTAACATATGCTGCTATACATTTGATCAAAGTGCAACGGCGCAGTTGGTTTTTACACGACAGTCTTATTTATTTATGCCATACTTGTACAGAGAGTGAGAAGAGAGAGTATTTATCATTATCAGTTGACGGCCTGATGAGTTTGAGTGTGGTTTTTGGCGAGGAGCGCGCGCGGTTTAGTATATGACAGTGCCTGCCGTCGCCAGAATTAAATAGGGGTCCTTATCGTCGTATAACGACGGCGCGTGACACTGGACAGACTAAACCGCTACGACGACGCTACCAAAAGTAGGCTCAAATCACAGGCCGCCTTCGTAAGTCGCTTCGTTTTGCAGTATATAACGAACAATATATACACAGACATATAGTATCGGTATAGTTAACCTTTTTCTTTCATCATTTATGATTTATATATATTATATTTGTTGATTATTCTGAAAACAATTAGCTGGTTAGGATCATAAATCTCAATAAACGTGTTTTTTTCTCACGTACTCTTTGTGGTCTCGGTGTTTATGTCATTGGCGTGTTGATACCCATCGCATTCAGCTCCTCAATAAAGATCTTATTCACCAGCCATTTGAGTGTTTTCGTGTCCAAATTGCCAGCAGTGCCCTCGTCACCCTGTTGGCCAGTGGCACCGGGATCACCTTGGACGCCTGGTTTGCCTGGCTCGCCAACTGGACCTGGGTCGCCGCGTTCGCCACGAGCACCGGCTTTTCCGGGCTCGCCCTGGGGTCCCTTGATACCCTCAGGTCCGTCGACACCGTCAATACCATCGCGACCATCATCACCTGGGTCACCCTTCTCGCCTGCCATACCGGGCATACCGCAGCCGCCGATGTCACCTTGAGTTCAATAAAGTTAAAACTGTTTTAACTCGTTTAAAATGTCACTGACCTTGAGGACCCATTGGACCATCGTCACCAGGTCGGCCTGCTTCACCCTGTTTGCCCAAATCACCAATGCAACCAGGGGGACCGGCCTCGCCCATTGCACCAGACTCACCTTTGAGTCATTAAGTTTAAAACTTGAACTTGTCGCCTAAACTTGAACTCACCTCGAATACCGTGACAACCCATTGGCACGTCGCACTTGCATGCGCACTCGCGATGGTAGTCGGGCTCTGGTGCCTCGTCACACTCAATATCACCAATCAACTGTTGTGGGGCGACTGGGTCTTTGAGTCGGAGTTTCGCATTGAACATGTCACGTACCTAGTTTGAAGTTTTAACGCGTCAAGCAACTAACTATGAAACAAACCTCCTCGTTGGTATGCGTGCCACGGGCATTCTTGACGGAGGAGTCCTCACGAGCGACGAAAACAGTGGACACTTGACCATTGGCGGTGTTGTCAAAGCCGGATGTGATGGCCATGAGCACCTCCTGATCCGAGGTCATCGCGTCATCCGAGTAGCCATTGGTGATGACGGCAAAGACCTGTCGAACGCCGTCCATGTTACGTCGGGGCGAGTTCTAATTTTCGATTTTGGTAAATACGACAAAAATAGTAATGGTCCAAACAAACCTTGAGAATTTGACTGCCATGATTGATGGCCTTTGTCATATCAGTGCCGTAACCATGAAACTGGGAATTGCCCATTGAGTTGACTTTTTTCATAATTTCTTTGTTGGTGAACGTGTCCAGCCCGACCACGTCGCTGACGTCTTCCATGAATTGATAAATGGCGATGCGGCCCGAGTTTTCGGAGTCGGAGATGCCGAATTGTGTGTGGAGGGCGTTGACGGCGCGTTTTGTAAATTCTGTTCAAAATTGGATGACAAATTGACAGCTGACATAAATTGGATGTCCTTAAACGGGTTCCACATGTGAACGGAATGTTAATTTTATATGTCCTCTCTTCGATCTGTGTGACAGTACTAAGTCGTTAATCTAACATCAGACTATCTCATCGTAGTTGAGTATGTCGTAAGTCTATATTATCCCCAAAGTGCCTTTCATATCATGCCAGGTGTCGTTGTTACACGAGCACATATCAATCGCCAGTACAATGTCAACCGGGCAGCCTTCTTGCTGGGGCTCGGCCGATGCGCAGCACGATTCCTCGCACTCGCACATGCCCCCGTACAGCGTATCCTGTCCCGCATCGTCGCATGTGTCCTGTTGTGTCGATGTTTAGCGTCTGTTTTTCATTAAACTTAATTAATATTCAAAGAAGAACTAAACATTCCTGGCCGATTACGTGCTGGGGCAGGGATGTGTCCCCCGCTCGGGCCAGTCCGATCAGTCCGATCAGACTAAAGGTCTTCATTTAAACCTAAAAATTCCTTTTTTAGCCTCGGTTGTTTTTTGGTTCTTCACTTGTATTCGTTTAGTAGAATTTTTTATTTGATCTCTATTATACCTTTGAATCTGATAACGTTCTCGTTGGTCTTTAAACTAATATTGTTTTCACCGGGTGCTCGTAATCTCATAACTAAGTACTCAACTATGCCTCCAACTACATCATCAAAGGGACACAAAAAAGCGGCCCCCATCTTTTTTTGTGCCGTCCTCATCTTCAAGTAAAGGCAGTGACGGTGAGACGGGAATTCGCATCGATCAATCATTCTAGAACGGTGCAGGATGCATGCTTGCTGCTTGTTTCTTGATTGTCAAGTTCAGTTTAAGATAAATGGGATTATTCTGCTGTTATGATATCATCAATGATGATCTAAACCAATCCGGAACTTATCAGACTCAGCGAAATAGTCGGAATCAACCACGCAGCAGATACACAAACCGCCAGAGCGCAATGTCAAATGCCTTCTCAATCAAGGAAGACGCCCTACTGGAAGACATGTGCGAACTAGCCGATATTGAGTACGAGGGTGACCCGACCAAAATGAGCAGGAATGACAAGAGCAAAATGCTGAAACGGCTGAGCAAGGCGCCCCAGACCGAGGGCTACTTCAAATCGGAGCGTGCGCTGACGCAGTTCTATGAGAATAAGTAGGGATCAAAAAAAGAAACATTTTTTACTTTTTAGACATTTGAATCTACCCGGTACAGAGAGTCAACGAAAAACGCACATTGGCGTCATCCCACAGAGTCGCTTCTCAGGCATTGACTCGCGTCTATCAACGGGCACGCGAGCCCATTCCCATCTCAACCCAGTCCAGAGTCGCCTGTCAGCAATGCGAGGTCAAAATGCGTCGAAACACTCCCGAATGAGCGCCACCCAACGATCGCGAATCAGTAATGCCCGATCAGTTAAACATGCATCAAGCAGTTCGGTGGCATTGGCCAAGAATGGGGGTAATCCTAGTTCGGCAACGAGTGTATCGGCCAGTGAAGTGCCCCAAATGAAACGAGCTAGTAAAAGTTATGCATTAGGCACGCATTGGGCTCTAAACTTGATTTTGACAATTTATGACGTAACTTTGACCTCATTCCAAAACCCAATGACCAAAAGCAAGCGATATTATAAACAATATAAATCAGGAGCCGGAGCGGAGCACGCCCAGGATCAGTGTGAAAATGCCGAAACTCTTCAGCAATTCAATCATTGCCGATCAGCGCAACTCAAAATTCACCTCACAATCCGATGGGGGTAAAATAACGCAGCCGATCAATACACTCGATGATTTGAAGATTAAACGCGGTAGCTCACGCCACAAACGCTCGACATCATCAACTTCTGTACGTTCGAAGAGATAAAAAAGATTCAACTAAAATAAACTTGCCACACTTTTTACCGTGTTTCAGTGACTACACTATTATTTCCAATTGATCAGAAAGTCGACAGGGCCAAGGTAATCCATGGTTTCGCGCACCGGATTCACGCGATGATGATTGAACACGAGATCATCCAAAAATAAGAAAATTTTATTACAAGCAGTCAATCGTGTGTTTGAGGTGGCTAGCGCGATGGGTAGACTCATTTTCACTCGGTTCGATTGATGAAAAAGACCTATTTAGCGTTTTTTATGAGGTCACCTCATATCTTTGCTTTACATCCGCATTTGAAAGCGATGGGAAAATGGGGCTTCTTTTATTGATGAACTTGAAAAATGTCACATTTAAAAAAATAGTGTTGTATAAATTAGGGCTGTGGCAAAAAAAGGACCGGTAATCAAGTTCATATCAACGCGTGATGATGTTTGAAATTCCGTCACTACTATCAGATCAGATCCGGTTTGTTAGTTGTTTGATCTCGTTTATTCATCTCCCAACTACACAACCACTTCATTCGCCGTCGTCCCCTCCCGAGCGAGCCGTACGTGAGACACGCCACAGCTGATCGTAAAATGAAAACTAAGTAATTGCTAGATGAAATTTACGAGCCGCCTTTATCCCCGTCTATTGTGTCACACAGCAAGAGGGAGAGCAGTGATTTGTTCCTCCAGTGTCTCGGCGCATCAACACACGCACTTACAAACTACTATCTCACTACAGTCACGTGCATTTTGATCGAGTGAACTTTTTATGTCAACCGATGCCGGTAAAAGGATGCGGACACCGTGGTTGACGCCAAGTCTGCCGCTTTAACAAACTTAGTAGACACCCTGTAAGGTGTCTTTAACAACTGTAGTCAGCTGTTAAAATTGCCGTGACATCTTCACTACGCTGTGAATTGTTTGAACTCGATAAAATCTCAAGTACTTGGCATATAAGGCAGTTTTACGCCTCGATTTATAACCATGTTTTTACCAGTTAAGAAACAATTAAAATGAGAATTTTTATTTTTGCCACATTCTTGTTGTTTCAAGTTTATGGCGTGAGTTCATCGAATGAAACAGAAATACTTCCGACATCGGCGACGACTCGAAACCAAAAAATGAGCGTCAAAGTGGCTCATACAAATATTTTAAGCTGGAACATCATCATTGACGAGTGGATATTAACATCTTGTGATTATCATTCAGACTTTCCAAACGGCAGTACAGAGGCAACTCATTTAAAAACGGCCACAGTAACAGCTTTACTGGTTGGTTTTATTACTAAATAAATCTGTGAACGAGAACAACATGGAATTTGATGATTATCAATAAAAATCAATATTAGTTAACTGTATTATATTTTTCATAGACAAATGCAAACTTCACAAAGAAGTTAACACTCCATATTTTTGTTTGCAAAGCTTGACCTTGACAATCAGACCTTGACAATTAATTACAGTCAGACCCTAATTATTTCAAGTCTTTTTGGGAAATATGTATTATAAGTCTGTTTACTATACTTTGTTTCATTCTGTTGTTTGTCTTTAGTATTGGCAGAATTGTACTTATGGGCAGAATTGTACTTATGATATGGAAGTCTCAAGTAATAACGATGTGACTGATAGAGAACCAATGGTGCAAACAAACTGCGGTGACGATTCCTTTGATTGGCCGTGTAATATATTAGATTACAGTTGAGTTGGATCAGGATTTACTGTAATCTAATGTTCATAAATTTCAAAAGCCTGGCCCTTTAGTAGCTCCTCTATTTTGTGCCGTATTCTCGGGGCCGTTTGGAGTAAAGAAGTATTTTGGGGACTGTAAGTTTGTTCTATGCTACATTGTGTTCTATAAGGTCAAAACTTTTCAGCCTTGCGACGATTTTCGTCCTGACAACGACTTGTGCCTGCTGCGTTTGTGGATGCAACATGTCAGTGCGGCCATCACGTGTCCAAATGGACGCCAACAATGACAATGATGGTAGTGACGACGAGTGCGAAAATTTCAATGGGGCTGTTTAATCGCATTGATTATTGATGTACAACCCAGTTGCACAAGTTGACTTCAATAAACTAGGCGTGTGTATTGTAAATTCCTGCATAAGAAAATAATCGCCGCAATGGCGGCCACTCGCACAATATTGTATTGAAGGTTTTGCATCGAACTTTGGGATTAAAAAAGTTTTTTGTGGTAATGCTGAGAGCGGGTGCTGTAAAACAACGCTGAAAATAAGAGAACTTTCGGGCGCATCCAATGGAACAAGGAAATTGTCAAACAGTACACTACGGCCCAGGTGCATGTCCTTAGTTAAATTACATCATCACTGCATAATTTAATTTAAATTTTAGCCAATTGTGACACGTACAGGTATCCAAACGGACCAAAAATTTCAGGTTCCAAGATGAAGTGTTCAATTTCTAGTTTTTTTTGGTTTGCGAAAGAATATTTATGGTCGACCACCTTTAGACAATGCTCACTTGCGCTTAGACCTAACCATGTTGTGGTCAGCGCAATGAACTTGATTTCTAATTTCACCTGGCTCACTACTTCCTGCATGGTCATGTGTCATTACCGGTTTATGTTGTTAAACTACATGCATTTTTGTGATGCAATTATTTTGATCAGAAGACAAACTTGTAGTCCACATCTCTAAACGAAACCCTCAACTGTAAACTTGAACGATGGCCATGGTCAAACACAATTAGCTTATATAAAGGAGAGAACGTCCGAAATACTGTGTTGTATTGTGGTGGCGCCCCATATCCCCCCTATTCCATTTGCCCCAACCGGTAGGGAGAACAGGAAAAAGGGGTCTGAATTCGTGTTTTCAGATGTCACATATCGTCGGTGTGCAGACTTTTAGTTTATTTAGCCTTAATATTTAACCTTTGATTGGCGGTTAACCCCGAATGACAACCAAACCAGGCAGATGACAAAATAAATTGTCGCGTCAAACAACTGGTTTCGACGTTCCGATCACCAGAACATTCCAAACAGAGAAAACAACCAACGGAGTAAGAGTGAGAGAGAAAAGTCAAACAAACATATAATGAAACAATGCTGCGTCAATTGCTTTGTAAAAAAAGAAATCGAGCT
>SCLD01099101.1:0-10772 GCA_004367895.1 Oikopleura longicauda | reverse complement strand
TGTTCAAAACTTGACTGATTTTGAATCAAATAGATTGAATGAGATGTTAACCTAATATTTAAACAGTCTTATTAGTGCTTTATTAGTGCCTAATAGAGTATTTCAAGTGGCAAAAACTATTTATTGCACTAAATTAACCGACAAAAGTGCTTTCGAGTGGTATAATATGGCCTGATTGGTCAATAGTATTTTGAACCTAAAAATTATAACCAGTTTATACGACTAAGACGAGTTTCATTTTAGATGGTTAAACATAACGATATCAAAATAGGATATTGGTGACTCACTCCTAACTTGATAATGTTTAATCCGTAACCATCTAAAATGAAACTCGTCTGAGTTTCGCAACCAGTGAAAAAAACAGATACATTCTGTATTGGACCATTTTTGGTCATATTTCCATGGAATTGATTTGAATGAATATAAAGTAAATAGATTATAAAGTATTCTATTCAGAATTAAACTCGAAACCGAGATTTAATAATTATTAATAAAACAAAATGTGTTTTTATTTTAATTCATTTCAATCTTATCGATTGTTATTTTTACATTTGGTAAATTCTTTTTAGTAATTTTTATTATTTTTAGAATCTCTTTTGTTAGATTTTTGAAAATCTTTGAGCGTACCCCAAGAAAACGGATTAAAAACTTGCCTTTGATATTATTACACTCGTGTATTTCTTTTCATTAACAATTCAATGGCGATTCCATGTCATATTAATGCCATTTAGGGATTAAAATTTTCTTATAGGTAGCCTTGAGACGGCAACAGGCTCAGGAAGAAAATGAGCAACGTCAAATTCAAAGCTTGATGCTAAATGCAAATCTTCCAAACATGTCAAATCCAGCAAACCAGCTTCCCAATCTCCCACCGAGTTTAAAATCTCAACTACAACAAGCAAATCTCAAACATAATGCTTCACTTCGAGCCCTTGAAAGAGAAACACCAACTTCAGAATCAGAAGAGATAAATATCACAACCTCAAGATCGCAAAATTCCTCACCAATGATTTCACAAAATCCTCTTGCATTGACAACCAACGGATTTCATGGTCTCAGCGAATCGAAAAGTGATGATGAAGCCAATAGATTGACAAGAAAAAGAACATTGGAACCTATTGAAAGCGATTCAGGTAAAAATTTTGTCATTTTTTAATCAATTTTTGTCAATTTTAAGTCAATATCGGTTCTGATTTAGATCAAATTTGAGTTACTAAAAGGCCATTTTTGGGGAAAAAAAGTTAAGGCTCTGTAGTGTATTTTGGAGCGACTAGTGGAAGAGTGAACTTTTGAGTTATTCTAAGTAATTTTATAGCCGATAAAATGAGTTTGGGGTTGAGATAAACAAGAGCCACAATAATCCGTTTATAATTAAAAGTATGAATATAAATGTATGACATATAATATATTGAGTGAAGATTAATGCAATATTTGATCCCATATTAATTTGCATTTCATCCATTTAGATTTTATACTATCGATGGGGAACTAATGTTTCAGCCCTATACATTGAACTTAAGATACACCAGATCATTATGTTGAGATGACACTCTAAGTAGGGATTTAAATTTTGTATCACGGTGGGAGTTCAAGACTCACAAGCTCAGCGGGTGACTGTTCTTTCTCACCTAGACTAGATTAAAATGAACGATTTAAGAAATCAAAAGAAGACACTCGAGTACATCAAGCGAAAATGAGGATTTATTCAAAAATCAATTAGTTATGCTACAAAAACTCTTTAAAAATCACTCACAAAACACCTTGGCAAATTCTTTAAAAGGTAAGACTTTTTTCCGGTTCCCACATGGGTTTCAAATCATGTTCAAACCATGTGATAAAATTGAAATATTCAGCGCACAATGGTAATATGGAAAAAGTGTTGGAAAGTCTAACAAATATGATCGGAAAGCAATCTGATGGTGAAAAATCAAACTCGAAAAAATCAAATGAAGCAGTTTTAAATAGTCAGCTTCAATCGGCAACACAAGCATCAGTGATGACATCATTACCATCAACATTGGCATCAATGACGTCATTTCAACCAAGGACATTGCCCAATTTCGGATTACCAAGACTTGATTTACATCAGATGCAAGCTGCACATCAAGCAGCTCTCAACAACGCTGGAAACAGTCCACTCAGTCCAACCGCAAACACAATTAATCAAGCAAACGCAGCAGCACTTGCAATGTTCCCAGCATTTCAACAGTTTCGTGGCCTCAAGTAAGTACCCATTTGGCAATATGCTTCATCTAATATAATTTTATTAAAAGAACCGGCGAGTTAAATCCTAAAACTAAATTGATATTTTAGTCCGGCATTTTTTCGTTCTCCAGTTCCACATACAATGATGTACCAAGGGCGCCCTCTCGTCAACCACTTTATGCCAGCAAGGTAAAGAATCGATTTTATATTATATTGAATTTCAATTGTCGAAAAATATGGTAAAATATTCGATCTGTCTTACATTAATAAACGGAGTTCAGCATGATGCCGAACAAAAAGCAAATCAAACATCGCAACTTGTAGATTCGGGAAATCTTTCTGATCAAGAATAGGAAATTTTAATTGTATTTCATGTAACTCATTATTTGTAAATAAACTGATATAAATTATATTATAAACTTGGTATCAATTTATTCCGGTAAGTATGACTCAGAAAAATTGCGTTTCGAAGGATCTTGTCCATTTTCTTTATCAACAACATGCATTGTCAGATCTAAATGAATATATTGATCGGTCAGCATGCAGGTCGATCTGAATCTGTAACCGTTTCGTTTGGATATAGCGGCCAAAAAAAATTATTCAACAAATAAGTCAAAGAATGACTTTTCTGTAGCAGATGTTCAAAAAAAAAACGGTTACGTTTGAAGATGAAGGTCGACCTGTACATTGGATCCGGCGGAGTCACCTCCTTTTTCGCTGCTGATTATTTGGGGAGCTTCTCAAGCGACCTGTCCAAGCGAAACTTATGCAGATGATTATAGCTAGCAAATCGAAAGCCAGAAATAATACAATTTATAAGCCTACTCAATTCTTGATAACAGAATGACCAATCAGTTGAAATCAGGGCTCCGCGGGACGACATTTTTACTGGTCCTCGTACGGACCGTACGGTACGAGTCGTACCGCCTGAACTTGAATAAAGCCGTTTGGCGCCCTGAGTCCATTTTCAGGCCCTTTGGTTATGTAGAACCAGCTATTGTGACTGTTAAACTCAGGGTTAAAATCGGCTCATACGAGAACGGGTGTTCTAGAACAGTACTCTTCGCGCGGAGTACAGGGTAAGAAGACGTTCGTGCCTTGGAAATAAGGATTTTAGAAGGAGGCCTGGCAAGGTACCACTTTTTCAAGCACGGAGTACGAAGAGTACGGTGCTGAGGGGGTACGGATTTCAGCACAGAGTACGAAAGTTCGGAGTACAAAAGTTCATATGAGCATCTCTTACAGTAAGTAGATTTGGGTATTTGACTACCCACGTGACACAGCCTACCCTTACTGCCAATAATATTGAACAAATTTAACTAGCATGCTGCATGTTTCTTTATTTATTTTTAGGCAAAAGTTGTTTGGTCACTTAATTCGGGATTTGAGGTTGCTTGGTGTGTGACGAACTTTACTTTGGATAATGGAATGGCGCCGCGAGCGGACAAATAAATACATATGTATACTTTAAACATGTGTATACGGAGAGGTACAATTGAGTTTCCAATTAGTACAAACAGTAGAATACAGTATCAAGATACCAAAACCGGAAGTCCTTCCGGTTATTATGTAATTCGACACTGTAGGAAGAAAAATAATGTATCAAATTACAGAAGCAGTTATTTATGAATTCACAATGATTCTTATTTACATAAAATCCTAATATTAGGATACAAGGTACCTCTGAAAATATGGTACCATCAAGGGATTCTTCAGTAAGACACACCAGTAAAGAGTTTAGCTAGCGATAGTCACCACTAGTGGTGATAGTGAGCAGATATAGGCCAATGAGAAGTTATGTAAGCGATAGAAGTAAAATAATTTGTAGAAGTACCACAAGAGGGCACCACCCTTAAGAGAAGTATTTAACGAATTTTTAGTTACCCGAAGATAGGTAAGGATAATTTTGATAAGATTCAGAATACGAATGATTTGGAGAGGAGAGTCCACGTCGATTTAACCATTCTTGAACCCCACGGAATATAAAAGTATACTAAAATATTATATTTATCATAAGTTCTTAGAAAGAACGGTTTTAAGGTTCGTGGGTGAGCGTAGTAAAAAACATAACAACAAAATTTTACCTGATCATTACTCTTGACCATGTGTTGGCGTTGAGTTCTTAATGATTTGACAGTTTGAAAGATATCAATTATATTCTCCACTGACAGCCGACTGATAGTATTTGCCAATCCTAAAATTAATAGTTAAGGTTGCCATCGTAAGATCTCCATTTTGATGTTTTCATATATTTTCAGTAAATGAACTTACCTATAAAACAGCCCGAGGGGCCAGCTCCAGAATCACAATGAACTATTGTCGAATTTTCTTCTAAAAAAATCATTATTTTTCAAACTTAATATTCTAGTAAATATTTAACCTGTCGATGAATTAAGACACCCAGAATTGAGCAAATTGATAAGTTCAACTGTCGAGGTGACTTCTTCGGGGCAGCCGTCCGAGCTCCAGCCGTGAACTTGAAAGTGATTTACTTCAAACGACTCTTCCATGCCCTTAAAACGTGTTAACTTTCCCATCCCATAGAGTCCATGGGACAGTAATACTACTACTGTAGGGTGTACTTACATCTTTGAGAACCCAAAATTGTCTCTTTGTAACATGGAGTCCTTGAAAGTGTTCAGTTTCTTCAGTTTTACAAACTTTTATTGATTCATAAGTGATCCATTCGTTTATTGGAACAGGCCAGTATTGGACACACTTTTCTTCGTTATTTGAAAATAATTCAGTCAGCATAACGATTTTTGAACTCTTCTCTTTCAGAATCATTCTCCAAAAATCTTCAGTTGTATCCGATAGGGGCGCTTGTGTTGCAATATAAGCCCGTTGAGAGGCATATCCATCTAGGAAAATTGATAACAAACTATCGACCAATCAAATCACTTACCGATATAGGATGCATTTATATAATCTGATTGTTCGACGCCCATTTTACCCGGTAAAACTACCCGATTATAATCAAATGGTAAAATTGTAAGTAATCTATTCTTCCTCATATTGAGGGCATGATTCGCAGCACGGATTTGATCCTTGTTATTTGGCAACTGGTCGAGCTTTTTGAACTAAATAAATATATGGTTTTCATCAAAGATTTTAAGAAGTTTAGTTCAAGTCGATCAGGAAATCAATCAAGAGGCGGGTTTTGGGTCGTTTAGTCCGACAAACAATTGACACACGTCTAAACAGAACAAAATTTGAAGTCATGAGATTACGTTATCGTTATTGATATCATATGGCTCGTTACCGTGTAAAATCTTTGACACAAAATTTGTAGAATCCGCTGATTTTTTACCATAGCCGATGCGTTACCCTTTTGAAGTCTGTAAATAACGCACACCTCGCTTAGGAGGCTTAGACAGCATCGAGCAAGTGAGTCTCCTTCCCATGATTATTCCAGACTTTACAATCTATAGGTAATTCTGAGTGGGCGTCAACGTACCAAAAAAGTTCATACCGGCTGAGATCGAATCGTGTCGGGAATTTGACCACGGGTGACCTCCTACTACTATTTGTTCAGTATAAAGTGTTAAGTATAAAGTATAAAACCTTGTAAAAGATTTTCATTTGAAGAGTGTGAAAAATGAAGATAATTTAGAGAAATTAAACAAGGTAAGATATCAATAATAACTAGTAACAAGGTAAATACACTAGTTACATGACCAAAAAACCGTGAACACAGACTTACTACCACATACCGTTCATCATTCCATATTAAAATAATTAATAATATTAATTAACAATAATTAATCACTGTCAAATCCTTTATTTACCAATCAGTTATACAAAAATAGAACCGACCTTTTTTAAAAATGTTATATCTTTGAGAACGGATAAGGTTAAGAGATTTGGTAGTTTTGCAAGATGCAGATTGAGCAACAGTCTGGTTACTAATTTAGACTTATTACAACACTCTCAAAAACGTCTAACACTACTTGTTCACAACTTCCTTGGATAAAACTGTAATTTTCATTACAAAAAATTGTCCGATCATAAAAAATCTTTTTGGGCACTAAAATGATACCAATAATATACAAGGTGCCTATAGGAGATGATTTTGTTTTAATCTGACCGGAAAATGACCTTGAAAGGTTAAATTCTCTGTTTAATAGGCTAATAGTGGGTAGGATCAGTGCTATTACTAAACAGCTGTTTTATGATTCGATAGTTTGATCTTCGAACCATTAATCCGCGAGTTACTAATGTTAGAGAAAGTAAGAACCCAGATTTTTCTAATAGTTTTTTTATGGAATCTCAATTTCATAATATTCCTTAGTGGGCCTCAACCTCAGCAGGAATCCTCACTGAGAATTAATCCAAAATCAAACGAGTCTTTGATAAGACATTTCTGATATTGCTAATTCAGAAACTAGTTCCGAGAATCAAACAAAGGATGACGAGTTGCTCATCAATTGTGGATGCGTTGTTGCGAAAAAAGCGGTCAGATGATAAAAGGAAAATTTTTGAAATTTCCATACATGTAACATGTTGCATATTAGAATTTCGCAATTTCAAAACTTAAAAGTGAGACGGATGGCCCAACATTAGCGCGAGTTTTAACTGTCGTCGATTTAACTGCTTTGGGAGTCGGATCGACATTGGGAGCCGGTGTCTATGTTTTAAGTGGCGAGGTCGGTAGATCAAGTTCAGGACCAGCTGTTATCTTAGCATTCTTTATAGCTGCTGTTTCATCTATTTTATCAGGTAAGAAAATATCAGGTACTCGTCAATGTGAGTGACCTCAAGATTTGACCTATTCTGACCAAGTGCTACCATACTCGTTAAGATCATATGTGACATGTCTTAAACCACGTGTCTAATCTCATATGATCACTCTTTTTCATAGGTTTATGTTATGCTGAATTTGGTGCCCGTGTGCCTAAAGCCGGGTCTGGTTATGTATACAGTTATGTAACAATGGGAGAATTTTGCGCATTTACTATTGGCTGGAATCTAGTTCTTTCATATGTAGTTGGGGCATCATCCGTATCAAAAGCATGGTCTGCCAATCTTGATAATCTGATTGGCTGTGGAATGCGACGAATCACAGTCACGTATATGCCATATATAGGTGTTGATGGACTAGAGGGTGAGTCTAATTTATTATTATAATAAATTAAATGTATGATTTTAGATTATCCTGATTTATTCGCTGGGCTTGTGATCATTGCATTGGCAATATTACTTGCTGCTGGCGCAAAAGAATTTGCGATTGTGAATAAACTATTTACAGGAATGGTTTGAGCGTGAATATTTTGATTTTAATCTTGTTAAGTGGAGTGCATCTTCACGATGGTCATTTGACCCGAATCCCTTATGGGGCGGTATAGAGACGACGACCATCGGGAACGTGAACCCCATTTTACACCGTTTACATTTGAAATCATATAAAGGCGTTAATATAAGTGTTATATTATTTGTTCTGGTAGCTGGAATATTTCAAGCAGACTTTAGCAACTGGACATGGGAACCAGAAGGAATCTATGCTAGGTTGAATAATGAAACTCAATCGGGAAATACTACAGATTGTAAACGTGAGTTTTATTTCCGTTGTTACTACAGGTCCAAAAGTTTCTCTTAGTAAAGTGGGGTGCGTCTTCCCGATGGTCATCGACTACTTACTGCCCCATGCTGCATGGGCCATGTTGTTTCGGTAAAAATGACCATCGGGAAGACGCACCCAAGTTTATTCAATAAATGTTAAGTTTTATACCCTGGGAATCATCTAAATGCTATAAATGGTCAAAACAACACATCTGATAATCAAAACGGAGTTGATCATTGTGCATTAGGCCACGAATTAGAATGCTTTATGACTTTTGCAGGCCCTGAAAATATTACAAATGAACGATGGCCAGGTGTTGGTGGATTTACACCATATGGATTCAATGGAATCCTGAAAGGAACTGCCACATGTTTCTATGCTTTTGTTGGATTCGACGCCATTGCCACTACCGGCGAAGAAGCTATTAATCCCCAGAAAAATATCCCATTAGCTATCGTATTTTCTCTACTTATTTGTTGTGTGGCATATCTATGTGTTTCGGCAACACTGACTCTAATGATTCCCTATTTCTTATTGGATAAAGCTGCACCCCTACCCGACGCATTTGCTCGATCAGGACTCGATTGGGCAAAATATCCGGTTGGTATTGGTGCCGTGTGTGCTTTGACCGCATCTCTATTAGGAACGGGGTTCAAAAAGTTCAATAACGATAGTAAAAATAGCCGTCCGAGGACCCCTGATGAGGATGTATGTTTCCATTACCACGTGTTGTCTATGCTATGGCTGATGATGGTCTCATTTTCAAATCATTGGCTTCTATCAATAAAAAAACTCAAACACCAGTTTTTGCAACGATTCTTATGGCGTCACTAGCAGCAGTATTGGCCGCAATTTTCGATTTGAAAGAATTGGTCGATTTTATGTCAATTGGTACATTAATGGCATATACTTTAGTTGCTGCCTCAGTGATGATTTTGCGTTATAGGAAAAAGCTTCGAAATTTTCGACTGATAAAATATGTCAAAAATTATTATCGCTTTATGAGCTCAAATAAAAAAGCTTATGAAAGACCATCCTCTGAGGACAAATCAGTTTATACTGCTCATGGAACCGCTTCATTTGGAGAATTTTTTAGTCCACCACACGAAGCCATTGTTCCTACTGAAAGAACTAACTCGGTAGTGTCTACTTGCGCTTTCATTTTTGGTAAGGGAGGTATTATCGAGGTTGCTTATAATCAGAATTATTAAGTTGGCGTGTCGATAGTTCAAGGATTTGTGTTTAATAAAATGGATTTGGAAGGTATTGTAATGTTGGTCTTTATAATAGTTTCAGTATTATTATTGATCATTTCCGCGATTATGATTGCAAGGCAACCTCAATCATCCACTGCCTTAACATTTTCCGTAAGTTACACAATAGATTATGGTCTTTGAAAGTAACTTAAAGGTACCAGCATTACCGTGGATACCGTTATTCAATGTATGGGTAAATATATATTTGATGACGGCTTTGGAAGTGTCGATTTGGATAAAATTGGCCGTTTGGTTGGGAATAGGATACGCAATATATTTCTTTTATGGAATAAGAAACTCGAGGGAAAACGTAACCAATGTACCACAAGACAGAAACGACGAGGAAGAAATGGTCCTCACAGGAGAACAAAACTTTTAAAAATGAATCGATGACATATCGGATTAGATATTTCTTCGTATTTCGAATGAAAGCTGTACAGGTCCGTTACTACGACATAATAAATGCGCAATATCATTCCCGTTCTTTGACTGATTTCCAATGAAAATAAATATATGTAGCTTACCTGATGTGAAAATCCATTGACGCCACCAGGTAAGTTGGTTAAATTTTCTTCCATGACATTATTGAGATCATCTGATTCAAATTCTGTGTTTCCAAATAGAATATGTTCCACAAGAGCTGCATAAATGAACTGATATTGTTCTGGAGTTTGAACCATGTACGATCTTTGACTTCGCATTCTGAATTATTTCATAAATAAATATAATCTATGCATTCTATGATTTATTTACCTGTTGACGAAACGGGGTAGATCAATCGCTTGTTCCGCTTCCAGCTGTTTCATCATATAATCGAGCGCAATAAACGTCCCTGTTCGTCCAACTCCAGCTGAACAATGAACCAATGCTGGTTTATCGCCTGCTGAGGCAATACCAGATCCACCCATTGTAAATGTATTAAGATTGAATGATCTTTTAATTTGATTAAATTTTCGAATGAATTTTAACATTCCAATTGGGTTTTGGGGAACACCAAAATCTGGCCAGGCGGTGAAATGGAGTTGAATCACAGATCGTTCGATTCCAGAGACGGCATGTTGTACACTCATTTCACGAATGATAAATTCCGCTAACGAATCAATTCTCTTCACAGTTACAACCAGGTCCCAGGCTTCGAAACGCTCTTCAATTTCCTCTGACCAATAGCGTGCACACTTTTCTTCTGCACCTTCTTTCAAGTTGGTCACCATAACGATAGCTTGAATTTCTCGTTCCCATATCATTCTCCAAAAATCGGCAACAGTATTCACAGTTGGTCCTGAATAAAAGATATTAATCGAGACCATATGACCTCAACTGACCTTGAGCGGCAACAAATTCATGAGTTTGTGAATAGCCATCGATAAAGG
This sequence comes from Oikopleura longicauda, assembly GCA_004367895.1. NCBI lineage: Eukaryota > Metazoa > Chordata > Appendicularia > Copelata > Oikopleuridae > Oikopleura > Oikopleura longicauda. The sequence continues at coordinate 381 of SCLD01099101.1, read as the reverse complement.
AAGCATTTATATAATCAGAAAACGGGTCACCGGGCTGTTGATTTAGTGTAACACGATGTTCGTCATATGGAAGGACATTTCGATATCGATTCTTTATTGAATTGGCCTGTTTATGTTTATCAAAAATAGACTGCGATTTGAAGTATCATTACATCCTCGAGGACACCTATAAATTAAAGAAAATGATGAACGTTCCTGTTTCGAAGCATGCTGCATTGCCGCATGGGTGGTTGTCGGTATACTATCAAATTCTTTGGTCATGAGTTCTTGATCATTTTTCATTCTTGAACGATATTCTTCTTCTAGTTTATTTTCAGGAATGGCCGAAATTGGAAATGATCCTGAATGGCGAGAATTTCGAGATAAGTTCAATGGTCTTTC
>SCLD01099090.1:0-10773 GCA_004367895.1 Oikopleura longicauda | reverse complement strand
TACAGAAATCACCACATGACGCCGTAAGAACGGTTTTCATTTTAGCCCAAAAGGGAAAAATGTCCTGAAATAGGACAATTGTCACTGGGGAGTTAAAACGTCCGAGAGGACCTGATTTAAAGTGACTTCGGGTCATCATTACGGAATGCTTCAAAGCTGCTAATCTAGAATAAATTACATGTTTTCGCATAGCAAAGAGTCATAACAAACATTCTCAATCAGTGACCTCGTAGATTCACAATCAGCTGCTGTCATAGCAGATACCACCCTATCCGGCCTGAGAAGCAAGACACATACCATGTGAATCATATCATATGAGTCATATGACATGAGTCATTCACTATTAATCGAGTTTCGGTCGAAAATTTAGAGAATGATGAATTTTTGAAAATTTCACTTACATCGCAATTTTGACTTCAACAGTTTTTGCTCAATTAGATTCGGGGTTTAATTTCAAAAATTTCCGGGATAAATTTCGTTTTTTTTTTGGAAAAAAACGATAAGTTTTTGAAGATTTGTGGATCGAAAACCGGATAAATGTCAACTGTCAATTAGTCCAAAATTGAGGCTTCAATTTCAGTCTATTGATTAATTGGAAATTTTGAAATTTTAGAAATTTTGAAAGTGAGAGGGATGACCACGTATTGGCGCTATTTTAAATCAACAAATATTTTGGGGCTTACTGTCAGATAGAATCGAATAAGATCACGTCACGTGGCTCACCTTATTTGACTTATTTCAAAATCCAGCGTGCTTATGTGATATCTCCTGTCGATTATAGCCTTCATTTCGACACATCCTAGACATTCTGAGTCATCAGTTGTGAATTTACTTGGTGTGCGCGCGCTTAGATTCAAATCTAAGATAGAAATCTATTTCACCTGAAACAAGTGTATACAGGTGAATACAAAGACTGATAAGATATTGATCGGTCCAGTATACAGCAAGCAAACAAAATTTGGATTTAACTTCAATCCACTACCGGTGAGCGAGCATCTTATAAATGTGAGAATCGGCGAACATCAGTGAATATTGGTGAACGTCGGTGAACGTGAATTCAATAACAATTCAATCGAACAGTTTACGAGAAAACACATGTTAAGAGACGTATACATTTGAAATACAAAATATATAATTTATTTTTTAGTCTATAATTTATGAGCAAAATAATTTAATAACTGGTTTTGAATGCAAATTAGAGCTCTTCGCACTGTATCTAAGGTTTATCACGTGATCATTGACCAACCCTGAATCAAATACAAAGAAGTCGATTTCAAGAATTTTACCGGAAGTGACGTAAGCTCACCGGAAGTCGGCGATAAAAGCCTTTGGTGAGAAAAAAGCTGGATTATGGTCCGATGGAAAGTTTGACATTTAACTTCCTTCCGAACCGATTGATATAATCATAACATTCTTCTTCGCTTAGATCACGTGATAGGTTCCGGAAGGGCCTAATGGACATATGGCGAATGTGATAATTTAGTCAATTGATTATTTCACCTGTCAAAACATAAACTAAACGGTTTGACAATAGTAGGTGCGAAAAATAAATCAAGAAGCAGTGATAGAACAACCAAAATATAAATAATCAATTATACTTTTGCGCATAAGAGTGAAACCGGAAAGAATTTTAACCATCGCGCACCCTCCCGAGACGAATAGCGCAAGCAATGTTTTTTTTAAATGATTCGCAGTTTCAAAAGCATAAACCAATCAGAGTTTCTGATTCAGAGATAACATTAGGCTCCACCGAACAGGTGCGAACACCTTCACTTAGGGACCCTTTGAACTGTTCGCACTGTTCGCACTGTTCACAGAATTTGAACTGGACGCACAACTGGAACTGTTCGCACAATTTGAACTGTTTGCTGTTCGCACTTTTCGTTGTTTTGAAAAAGAATGGTATTCGCCGTCCACTGTTCGGTATGAGCAAGCGAACTCGTTTGTTCGCAGTTCGATGGACCCTGGAGTCCAGGACCTGGACAGCATATTGATTTTTACTTATTTGATGTTGAGTGCTTTTCTGATTAATAACGGTGACCCAAAAATCATATAATCATGGAAATTATATTGTTCAAAAGCTGAGAAAATGTAGATTTTTTCCCATCTATATTTTATGATTGAAATATCTATAGCTGCTTGGTCACGGTGAAAAACGTGAGCTAGTTCTCCCTAAGCTTCTTTGAGAGCGCGATCGAGACAGAGCGGGAAATCCAATTTCAAAACGATCGATTTTTCATTTTACCCCCACTAACTTGGCCGGGACTGTAATGGTGTTCACGAAGGTTAAATTGGTAAGGGCCAGAGTTAGCCGTAAAGGTGCGAAAATCTTAAATAAGCATGAAGAAAAAAGTGTCAAAAATAAATTCAATGAGTTGACGCCTTCGTTACCAAATGACAAACCCTTAAAAATTAAATGGGCATACATTTCAAAATTTTCCAAAAATTTTCCTTTGTGGCTTGTTTATGGTTAAACCGCCATAATTCTAGATTTATATATAAATGTCTAGTTTCAAGACTACCCTTAAAAATATCGTCACTCTAAGCACACGTCATCCGACCAGTACGAGGATCACAAACGGTACTGTAAGAGAGCTTACGAGTATTATTTAACGAATAAGGGCGTAAATTTCGTTTGTTTGGCAATTCTTATGAAATAAATCTCGACTAGTGTAACTTACTCTCCGACAGAGATTCGTGGACACGAATACTCGTGTGAGCGGACAACCGACATTGAAAATATTGTGATCGCTTTTCTCTGCTCTCAAACGGACATGTCAATATATCCCGGATATACTTTTTCCGGGGCCAAAGGCAAAGTTTAATTGCTAAAGCAAAGCTTCAAAATTCGTTGAATGCTGAAACATAAGTACCGAAAAAGTTCACATTTGAAACCAGATTGAATATGCACGTAGAGATGAACGGTTCATCATGAACCCCAAATGTTTGATACTGTACCAAAATATTTTAACAGTCAGCCCGCCACACAACCCTAACCCCACCCTACCGCTTGGTCATTTTATGGCCAAAATGAGTAAACGGACTTTTTGGGACCTGTATGAGGGACCTATAGACGTCAAAATTTCACTCTCAGATGAAAGAGAACACGATAACGCTATAATCGGAAAATTTGTATCAAACCACGTGACTAAAACAGCGTTATTTAAGCTTCCGTAAGCCTTTTACTATGCAAAATTTCCGGTCACTTCCGGTCCAATCGAAAGGCACCAAAAGTTGAGCCTGAAAATTTTAAGGGGAGTCTTGGGGGGGAATTTAGAGGTCCAAGAATGTTTAATGCCTTGAAATTCGATTTTTAAGCTCTTTTGCCAGAATATGGCCAAGCGGTAGGGTAACTGTTAAGTGAATATTGCTTTAAAGACCGTACCATACAGATGAAAAAACTAGAAGTCGGACATGAACGTCGTGTCATCCAGCGACACAAATGAGATACTTTTCTGAGTTAGAATGATTCCGAACGCATGTTCTAAAATACGTTCTACCTGACATATTCGCAGCAATTGATCTAACATGCTGATAAGAGCCAGGCTTTTAAACGAATTAAATACAATTCCCTGGACTTAGGAATTCATATTTTTAATTGTTTTGACTTTCGATTTAAATTGGTATCGATATGCTGAGAGTTTGATAATAAGGCCAGTTACAAAAATTGAATTGGACAAAAATGAGAACGGAAAAAGCTCATTTCCTTCCAAGCTTTATTTTATAATCAAACAGATGTTTGTGGCTAACCGGAAAACTTCATTTTAGATAGAACCAATTGCATTACATATATTATATTTTTATAAGAAACGTTTTGAATCCAGTACGATCCAAATACATGTAACTTTCAAACACAGTATCGAATTAAAAAGGTGTGTCAATTTGACACGGTGTCATTTATAATTTATAACAGTTACGCCCTGGTGCTGTACCAGTATCACACCCTTGACGCAAAACAGCTTCGTGAAGAATCGTCAAAAAAGATTTCAAGGTGCACGTCTTCACCTAGAAGGCAACCCTCATGAAACGGGATGGATGTTCGGACATGCTCGTGTCCGAATCCCTTACCCAGTCCGAAGTTATGGCTTTGTCTATGTCCGAGCCCGAAGTCTCAACAGTTATCGTGTTCGATTCGAACACGGGATGTTTGTGTTAATCCTTCTCTGATCGCTATCGTTATTGAAATGTTTTTATTGTTGAAAGATGCTTACGAAAGTTATACAGCCGAAAACTTGATATCGGATTCCTCCAACGTTTTTTCCTTACCACTGATAGACATTTCTCATCTTTATTTTTGTCGCGAATTTGCAGAAAAGTTATTAGGATAATCGGAGTGAGACAATGGTGAATCATAGTTCATGAATCATAGATAATGACAGTATAACATGACTGTGGGACTAGATAATGTCCATTAGCTACTATCTTTGGCTTATTTCTAGATAATTTTGTGATTTTATCTAATTCGAATCTGCCTAGATCCGGTGGCACTCAGCATGCTGGGAGATTACTCAACAAAAACTCAGCGACAAATATTATCATAACAATATTATGCATTTATATTATACATAAATCTAATATTCAAATAATTAATTATATTAGAAAAATAATATTAGAAATTGACAACAAATCCCATTTTCAGTGCTTTATTTCGAGACTGTGATTTAAACAGTCGAAGCAATTTATGCTGAAGTTTAAAGTCGTTCGAATTGAGGAGCCAGGAATTCACAGACTGGGGACCCAGAGACCAGGGAAACTATTTTTGAAATCTCAGTCAAATGACCACGGAAATAATTTTTAACTCTTAAGCAAATAGGACTTTTTGGAATCGGTTTAATTCAAGCTTCCAATCGGATAGTGCTAAACCACGCGTTTTATAAAATTGCGTAGGTTTACCGAAATCGGTATTTCGGTCATATTGAGGATTTAAGTAGATCTCATTACCATTTTGTTAGTATATTTAGAATCAGGAGAAACAATTTGATCCGATGAGACCAGTGATGAGACCAGGGATGAGACCAGGGGTGAGACCAGGGATGAGACTAGGGATGAGACCGATGAGACAAGATATCCAAAGAGTCTTCACTTGGAAATCATTTATTACGGACCAAGCAGTCTGTAAATCCCATCGGAGAAAATTCACCAATTACGGAGAAAATGGTCATTTTTTCGGATGTTTTTTGCGTGTTATTTATGTTTATATTTGACTAAATAAAAACTAAAAGGTCACTTGTTTGAATGATAATCTAATAAACTAACATTGTCAACGTGTTTTGAATTAAAATTACTATTTTCACACGAGCTTGGTTTCTTTGGCATAGATAGGCTGAATTCCGAGGGGTTAATTTTTCTACTGTTTAGATTTTTTTGATATTCAAATAGTTTTCCAGATTAGGTAAGTGATGCTGAATCTCATGATATAAAAATTTTGACCAAATTTCAAGGGAATCCAATTTGAGAAGACGATTTCTATATGATCGATCAATAAAAAAAATAAAGAAGTGCTATTAAATGTCAAAAAACTCCTCGGAATTCAGCCTAGACATAGACTTGGGTTGTCTCTTTAATATCGAGCATATAAAACATGACATGGTATTGTGGTTTTCAGTATTCAGTATACTGTATACTTTACATAGTTCAAGCCATAAGTTGACTAAGAAACGACGTCAAAGAAACAACCAGCCTGATGTTAAATAGACAACCTTGAGAATTGAGGAAACACACAATTTTATCTTGTTTTGTAAAACAACCAAAAACGGAAGAACAGTTTTTAAACGAGAAATTATAACTTGACCCGACGACGTCAAAGAGACAACCCCTATATTTTCAATTTTAAGTTCGTGGTCCTGTAGTCTAAATATACTTGAGGGCGAAAGCAAAATATTTGGATAGGGTTTGATTTAGGGACGGAAGCTGGATAGACTTTCAAGTTTAAAACTCTTCCTCATGCAAAAAAAACTTAAAAATCATCCTTTTTAGACCAGGGTTCGAAATCACTTTTTTCTCGTGCACGATTTTCACGACAATAACTGTCATGCACAATTTTCTAGGTAATGTCGTGATTTAAACCGAATCTATGACAAATTGGAAATTTAAGAAACCGATAGTTTTAGATTTTTAAAAATTTTCCTCAAGGTGAGCTAGAAACTGAGATGGTAAAAATTGGGTAATCATTCTTATTGGCACCGGCTGTGAAAATATTCAGCTTGCAAAATTGACGTTTTCCGAAAAGTTTCGGGACGTTAAATTTCAGTTTATGAGAGAAATTAAATTCGTGGCCTGATTTTCGGCCTATTAAATATCATTTATCGGTTTATTTTAATTCAAACTTCGAAAAAAGTGTATTTTGACAAGAATTTTCGAAATTTCGAGAAAGATTTCCAAGTTGGAAGCCAAACATAACGTTATTATCCCTCCGACGAGGAGGGGTCTTAAAATAAGAAAAGGGTGGAATAAGAAAAAGGGTGGAATAAGAATTTTTGGAATCACGTCACGTGGTCTAATCCGTTTTCAAGACATACAACGATTTTGGAGTCATGCAGTGATACAGTCAATTACCAAGGATGGACTTTTTTTGATCCGGCACCTGGTCCGGATTTTCCGCCCCTGTACAGATTTTTCCGGACCGAACTCCATTCATCGCACCGGATCAAAATCCGTACCACGTATCGGACCAATTGAAATCCAGACCGACATCCGGACCGAAATCCGGACCAAGTACCAGACCAAAAAATCTCGCACAACGTTCCCGATTTCGGTAAGGTCCTGCTGTCCATGGTCCATAAGTAACTGATAGCTTATTGTCTGATAGACTATGTTGAATAGACATTGTTATTAACCGTTATCATTTCCAGCTGAGTTTGACGTAGTTCTACTCGGCAGGTGATCATTTTGGGAATAGATTTAAAATCAAATTAGATGTTCAGACCTTGTACTTGAGCAAATTTAATCTGGATTGCTAATCAGCAAACTTGAAACTTTTAATTTCAACAGATTCTAGAGCTGATAGATCTCGTTAAGAATTTTTTAATTCCGTCTCAACTTGAACTCGGTTATCATCACATGATAGGGAGACCGGTTCTATATATAGGCACAATTCCGTGAGAGAGGCAATTCTAAGAATGCGTTCAAATTAGAAATTTTGTTAAGACATAATAATCGGTTTGAATAATTCTGACAAGCCATTGGTTGAAATAGAGATAGTTTAGTTTAAATAAAATAACCGACTGGTCATTAAATGTTCAATGTAAAAATCTGAATTTTGACCATCTGGTTGGCATTTTTTACAAATTTTGATAAGCGCAATCGTATCCTCTGATAAAGTATACTCTTTTGAAGCGAAACGAGGGTTATAGAAATGAGAAACGCACCTGTCGCATCATCTATAATTGTAGCTGTATGCTAATTATGGTTTTCAGTCTTTGTCAAACTTCAACAAAACTTCTATCTCAACCATTAAGTCGCTTGATAACACCCGCATATCTTGCATATTGCTAATTTCAAGCTAGGACTACTTCATTCTTGACTCTCTATTTTCACAGTCACATCGGTAGAACCATATGGTATCATATCATGTGGTTATGTCACGTGGTAAAGTCATTGAAATTAAAATGCAGTTTTGAGTCGAAAAACGTTAGTTTGCGAGAAAATGCAGGAATTTATAAGTCATTATTTTCAGCTATGGATGATTTTCACTCTTTGAATCTCCCGCCGAGTCAATAATCCTTTAAATAGCATACCTGGTTATCATTCTTTCTACCGTACAGTTTCTCGTACGATCCGTTTTAGCTACGGTATTTTGCATCAAAATTTTACTCCAGTCTCAAAGCAAAATTGACGAAATGTAATCATGGGTTATTATTTCAGCGTCCACATCCTTAATTGCGTATGGAAACATCGCTCATGTGACTCTTCCTTGCAAATCCTAAATGGAAGTTTGGCAGTGGATGAAAGTTTCTATCCCGTCGTATCCTTAATGACATTCCAAGCATCCTTAAATTGACTAAACTAAAGCTAATTGAAAGCTTTCAAATATTTACATTTTAGCTAATAGCCTCAAATTATTCTGACATTTTCGTTATCATATGGATCAATCTAGCATCGGCGGAAATCCAGGACATCGCGCAGGCTATTGGCGGACGGATTCAGTGAGATATTATTTGTTAAATATATAATTTTCAATAAATAACATATTTGAACTTTTGCATACTCTTACATTAGGCTGAATTCCGAGAAATTTATTTTTGATGGAAAATAACAAAAAATGATAATTAGGGTGAATCCTTGGATTTTTATTAACTCACCCTATATATGATTTTAAAAATTTTTCACAAAAATAGTCATTATCAGAATGGGCAATTTCAGGAAAATTGCGAAAATCATATTTAGGGTGAGTTCGTAAAAATCCATGAATTCACCCTAGTTATCATTTTTGTGAATTTCCATCAAAAACGACAATTTAGGCTTCAAAATGAAAGTTTTAAAATTTCTCGGAATTCTCCCTACACTTACATGCACTTTGAAAGACACTTACATTTCACTCGCATATCATGAGATACCGGACTATCTCTGTTGTGGGTTTCTCGGCTGCAAATCGGCAAAAATAAATGACATTGGCCAGCGACGAAAGAATATATAGACGGTGAAAGAGATAACTTTTGCATTTTGATGAGTGTTGTACCTTTGATGAGGTAAGATTAGTTAGTAAAAAATTGAATTAACAAAGGAGAATATAAATGAGATTATTAATTGCTATCTTGCCAAAAGTCACTTGATATACTTGTAACCGTCGGCGTATTGATTGCCAGAAATTGGTTAATGATTGAAAAACATGTTCTAGAACATGGATTGGTCACGTGGTGAATGTATATCTCTTATCTTGAATTCGGAAATCGATTTTTTGAATTTTGAAAATCCGTCGATCAGTATAACATGGCTTAATCTATCTAAAATTCTCTTTATCAGATCCATCAAACCATCGATATCCTACTAAGTAAGAAATATTACAATATTAATTTGATATCTAGAATTGACCCATGGTAAATTTCAGACTTTATTCCTAGAAAATCTAAAAAGTCTGAATTTCGAAAAAATATTTGTGATCAAAAATAACTACGGGTATGGGTTTATCGTGCAAAAATGAAATCTTATGAAATTCGTTAATTTTGAAGTATTTCGCCAATTTAATTTCGTCCAAAATTCGAAAACGTATCGAATAAACTTTGTTTGATCTAACCCCACATACATCAATGTAATATCACGTGACTTGAAGATTTCATATCACATGATAATATCACGTGATGGCGCTGGTAAGACTGAAGTAAAAAGAAAACACGGCCGAAATCATGTTTAAGTCAAATATGCGATTACTAATCATTACAGACTGGGTTATTAGCCTTTCATAGTCATGTTCACCATGATCAATGACGTCATAGACTGATCCAAGATAATTCATGTCATGATTGTTTATCTTATTACGTCATCATGACGTCATCGAAGTTTTAGATCTCAAATTGTTATGGGCAATTTGGGGTGGTGCCGAATCTCTAATGTCTAGGACATGCTAAAAATATTTTTCAGAGTTTGTGAATTCTATCACGTGATGATTTACATGTAGGGCGATGCGAAAAAATGAATTCTACAGCATTCATGCAAGCTTTAAAAATACTAGGCGTGTAAAAATAATTTTAATCAAAAATAATCAAAGATCGAACTTAGACTGGGGTTAGTCAAAACTTTGGACTCCAGGTCATCGGGTCATCGGGTCATTTTGAGGTCAAATCAAAGCCTTTAGACGACATCGGGTTATTTTAAGGTCAAATCAAAGTCATTTAGACGTCATCAGGTCATTTTAAGGTCATTTGAAGGTCATTTTGAGATCGAAATGAAGTCATTTAGACGTCATCATGTCATTTTGCGGTCATTTTGAGGTAAAATCTAAGCCATTTAGACCACATCGGGTCATTTTGAGATCATGGTCAATTCAGATAATGTTGAGATCAATTCAGATCATGCCAGCTTCATCCTGTCGGGTTGATTTTAGTAAAACAAGATTTTTACACTCGCTGATAACATTGTTAAACTTATTCGGTACATGTTGCAAGTGTACGAATATCACTCGAACAATTATTTCTCAGCAAAGCTAATCAGGTTTTAACTACTGAATGTTGAAAAAGTAAAAATTAGCTAATTGCAATTATATTTAACTGAGTAGTACTAAAATAAAAGCAAGTTAATTCGATCGTCACACCCATAAGAGGCTAAATTTCAGCTCATTTCTGATCACCAAGATGATCCAGAATTAACCTGGGTCATCTGAATGAACAAAAACTTTTCAAAATAACATTTGTGCAATTTGTAAAATTTGAAATAATCCTAATATAATCATTTAAACCAAAATTGCCTGGGAGGGAGACTTTACAAAAGCCAGGGTCAACCGAACTCCGAACAGAAAGTGCTTACTTGAGACGGAAAATCATTTTTTCAATGCCGAACAGTCCGAACAGCTAATTTTCGGTGTTCGGTCGAACCAGACTATAGCTAGGCCCAACCGAACAGATGTTCGCACCTGTTCGCAATATGTGAATCATTCGCGTTGTTCGTTATTCGCACTGATCATTGTTCGCACTGTTCATTGTTAACACTGTTTGGGGTATGCACCGTTCGGTGTTCGGTAGACCCTGACTATAGCAATGAATTTCGACATAACATTGAAGGGTGATTTATTGGTCAACAGTGGTTTGCCACGGCTAACCTAAAATCTCATCAATTTTAATT
>SCLD01099078.1:0-10775 GCA_004367895.1 Oikopleura longicauda | reverse complement strand
TACCATTCGTCAACTATGGAACAATCTACTCGAGTGACCAATGATTCCATACAGTTTGGCTTTGGGGAATCGTTTCGAAAATTGGACGAAATGAAGAAATCCCAAGAAGCCGGTGATTGTGATGTTTCGGGAAATTGTGATTTGAAGCAAAGCTTTGAATCTGTCAAAAGTGAAGCTATCATAGGTGAATAATTTTAAAAGTTTCATTTTCAAGCTTAAAATTGCCATTTTTGATGAAAAATCTCAACAATGATAACTAGGGTGAATCCGTGGATTTTTACGAATTCACCCTTTATATGATTTTTGAAAATTTTCACGAAAATAGTCATTATCGGAATGGTCATTTTCAGGAAAATCACAAAAATCATATATGGGGTGAGTTCGTAAAAATCTATGAATTCACCCTTGTTATTATTTTTTTGATTTTCGAATAAAAATGACAATTTAGGCTTTAAAATGAAAGTTTTGAAATTTCTCGGAATTCTCTTTATTTTTAAGTGATATCGGACAGAGGTGCACTGGCTGCTATCGAAAAATTTGGCAAAATGATCGAAATCTTTGGCAATTTACGCAACTCCGATTGTCCCTGTGAAGCTGTCTGTGAACAAAAAAGAGCAAAAAGCATTGAAAAGATGAATTTTCCAAAATATTTGGATTATTCTTTGGAAGAGGGCTCTTACTTCAACTATTATTTGGATGCATTTAAAAATTACGATGAAGTTCTCGCGGCTGTAACCTCTCGATTTGTTGCTGACAGCGTTATTGTCAGGGTTTCAAAAACTGAAATTGAATATTTTTGCGATATGACTCATATCATATGAGTGGGTTAAGTTCCGAGAATTTTCCGATTTTCATATTTAGGTTGATTTCAGAGAATTTCACAATTTTGGCATATAGAAAGCCCAACAATCCGAAATTTTGAAACATAAGAAATTTTCAGAAATGAACCTAACTATGAAAAAAATCTAAATATGAAAACCCTAACCCGAATCCGTAGTCTTTGTGTTCAAAATAATTTTGGAACCCTGATCTAAGATATCGGATCCATTTCATTTGGAAACTGGTGGGTCGAAAATTCTCAGGATCGGAGTTCTAGTTTTATAATCAAAAAACTTTTCTAATTGTTTCAATTTTTAATTTTCGTTTCGAGGGAGGCATTTGAGAGAACAAAAATAATTCCAAAAAGGACGATTTTGAGAAACGTAAAAAAGCCGGAAATATTGGCTGGGATATTTCAACTAGCGGTGGGACTTGTGATAAAAGTTCAAATGGTTCGTGTTGGGACAAAGAGACATCTCCGGAGAGTTCTTACAGAAATATACTCGCACTAACTGGTGGTACTGACGGCAATAGGCAGGGATGCAAATCAATATACATATAATATTATATTGATATTGAATTTCTTGAAGCAATATATTGATGATATATTGATCAATACAGTGACCAATATATTGATCAATACAGTGACGATAATATTGATCAATATAGTGACCAATATATTGACCAATATATTGACCAATATATTGACCAATATATTGACCAATTTATTGACCAATATGTTCACCAATATATTGACGAATATTTTGAGCAATATATGGACCAATATATTGCTCGACCCAATATGAATTTAGAGTTTTGAAAAATTGCAATATCAATATAAATATTAAGTTTTCGAGAATCGCTATATCAATATCATTTTTTTAAAAAAGATATTGATTTATATCCCTGGTAATAGGGACTTCACAGTAAGTTGCCGATTTGGTTTAACAAATGAGAAATGGAAATATATTAACGACATTCCGATGATTATCGAAAAAGGAGATCAGATTTCAAAATGCAGAAGTGGAAATTATTCTTTTGATTTATATGATTGCAGTGATGGAGAAAGTTGTGGCAGCAGAACATCATTTGGACTTTCAGTTAGGATGTAAATCATCAATAAATGAGTTTTGGATAGTCACGTGATGAGCTGGAACTAGCGATCCCTTATGGATAGGGTGAATTCCGAGAAATTTCAAAACTTTCATTTTCAAGCCTAAATTGTCATTTTTGATGAAAAATCAGAAAAATTATAACTTGAGTGAATCCTTTGTTATTTACGAATTCGCACTATATATGATTTTTCAAAATTTTTACGAGAATAGTCATTATGGGAATGGCCATTTTCGGGAAAATCGCGAAAATAATATAAAGAGTGAGTTTGTAAAAATCCAAGGATTTACTCTACTTATCATTTTTGTGATTTAACATCAAAAATGACAATTTCGGCTTTAAAATTACAGTTTTGAAATTTCTCGGAATTCACCCCTAGTTATGGACCTTACCTCGTATTTTAGGACCAGACTTAGTCAGGCAGTATTTTGGTGTCAAATCCTATAAAATTGAACATAAATGGCCGATTCAACCCCCTTTTGGTCATTTTCTGTCGAACTTTCGGTCACTTCCGTGATTGACATCCTAATCTAAGCACTATATGACCCGAAAACTGTAGCGGAACCATTTCTCGAAACAATTTTAACACGAGGTGATAATGGTAAAACCAACTCTGGTCAGAATTTCAATGATGCTGGTTGCAGACATCTTTCATTTTATAATTTACCAGATCAAATCAATTCAATGTGTTTCTTCACTCAAAATGTTTTCACTGGAGCGAAATATATTCAAAATCTTATCGAACAAATGGACCAGGCAGGGTCCAACAAACACCGGACAATAGGAACAGTTCGGCCTGTTCGGGCAAAAGAGCCCGTTACGTCGAACAGCGAACAAAAAGTGTTCGGATTTTAGTGGACACTAAGATCAGGCCCGTATTTCTCGAGGACAGCAAGGTGTTGGAGTGAGTTTTTTAGATGCCACTCCAAACATTGCTATCGAAGCTACATTCAGTGAAGGGGTTTTCTCATTCAAAGTCTTATTCATATCACCCGCAACCCGTTCTGACTTTCCAAAACTCTCGATAAGCTTGACGTCAAACTCCAAGTCATTTAAAGTTGAATTACCGTCTTCATTGATAAATGAGTCGGGCCATGACCGCCTACTTTGGCTAAAAGACCATCCACTTTCATGAAAATGGCCGTCTAGTATGGCTTCAAGGACTGTCCACTTTTTACCTGATTTATACTTTTTTGACAGTGCTGTGAAGTGATTTACGCACTTGCACTTAGACGTTTTGAGGTTAGGCACTTAAAAAGGCCCTTACACTTAGAACGGGTCGCCGGTGATGTGTATAAGACTGTATTTTTGTAAAATTTTTCCATGAGAACAACCTTTATCAAAGTTCATTTTTCTCAACAGTTCAAGTTCACTCACCATTCAACTCAAATCCACCCAGTGGTTTTGCTCTTCAAATGGCCAATTCGATGGGGATAAAACCAAACCTCGGTCCAATTTTTAGCTATGACGTCACAAATCACCAAATTGACAGATTTGTTTCACGTGACCCTGAGCTCATGATTGCTTTGGCTACATTGTCACGTGGAAATGTTCAACTTGGCGATAATCCAGAAAATACAAACTTTGACCTCATTGCTCCTTGCTGTAATATAAACGGAGAAATCATCGGTCCTGATAAGTCTATTGGTCCATTATCGGTAGGGATAGTCACATTACATTGAACTAGGGTGAATTCCGAGAAATTTGTAAACGAAATTTCATTTTTAAGCCTAAATTGTCATTTTTGATGGAAAATCACAAAAATGATAACTAGGGTGAATTCATGGATTTCTACAAACTCACCCTATATATGATTTTTCGATTTTCCGGAAAATGACCATTCCGATAATGACTTTTTTGTGAAAATTTTTAAAAGTCATATTTAGGGTGATTTCGTAAAAATCCAAGGATTCATCCTAGTTATCATTTTTGTGATTTTTCATCAAAAATGACAATTAAGGCTTGAAAATAAAATTTTTGAATTTTCTCGGAATTCACGCTTAACATATAGCTATCCCTGAAAAGTCATTCTATCATGCCGAACAAAAAACAAGTTCGGAAGAAATGGTTTGGCGAACGTTCTCCTCATTTGACGATCTTCAAACTGACATTTTACTAACCTATGCTACAGAATCTGAATCTGAAATTTCCTCAGACGACTTGGTTCCCGGCAACAATATTTATTTTTCACCAAAATTACGAAAATGTTTCAATTATGATTCTACACTGACCATCCCAAGTTCAAAATCGATAGAAGGGAATTTGCAACTTTGGTATACGTCTTATTCACGTGATGGTGTAGCGGTTCTCGGTGACATTTCAAAAATTGTTCCCCTTTCTTCAAAAAGATTTGAATCCGTTCAGTATAATGCAGATTCATTAAGGTTGGTTTTCATCAATCCATTATTGTGTGGGTCAACCGTTGCGTTCATTTGAGACATTTTGAGGCCAGGTACCGATAAGGCCAGGTAACCGATGTAACCATGTTGGACTAGAAGCAAAATATAGTTATTTATAAATCATGGACTTGAAAAACATACCCTGGAACGGTCACTTCCGGCCCACTTCCGACCCACGTTCGGTGAAACTTCCGAATAAAATCTACCCAGAGAATTGTGTACAGAAGATTAGCCGTAAAATTTCAGGGTCTCATAGATCTATTTTTGAGTATTCAGGTTTATTTTCATGTTTGATCTCTGTGCCTTAAAATAGGCCAATATATAGGGGGTACCAGATTAGACTGTGTCACTTGGTCTAGAGTTGAACCACATCAGAGTGCACCACTTTCATATGAAACATGTAAATCGGTGCAGTGTGATGTGGCTCAACCATAGACCAAGTGTCTAACCAAGTGCACAGTCTAATCGGGTACCACTATACACTTATTGAATATATACTTTTTTAAAACCATTTCAAGTCTGACCATGACAAATCCGGTAATGCGTACTGAAAGAGACCGATTGGAAAATTTTGAAATTGCGTTTTGTCTCAATGGTGATTTTATCTCAAGAGAATTTACCAGAAAAGTATCATCAAATGAGGACATAAAAACGAAGGCACGGATTTGAAGTATTTTACGGAAACAAAATCCAAAATGTCATCAACATCTAGTGACGTCATCACTGAGTTTTGAACATCATCCTTTTGGCCTCGATTTTGTTTTCATTTCTCTAGCTTTTCTGGATTTTGGAATTTTTGGATTTTGTTTCCGTGATATGCCAATAAGTTATAAAATTTGAATCCGATAAGATAACTCTGGATATTAAAACCGGTGAAATCGAATGTCCGACATGTACGACATGCGCGGTCGAAAATGATCCTTGTGTTTGTCGTGGTGATGCCTCAGAATGCTTTTTGGGCGAAGTTTGTGAAGAGAATTATATAATTTGTAAAAATGGTTGCACAGATTCTGAAGCTCAAAAATGTCCTGAAGGTCAAAAACTTCAAGAAAAAGAAGACTTCAACCTTGAATGTTCTGCTGAAGATTCTTGCGAACCTGACCCGACACCTGACCCAACACCTGACCCGACACCTGATCCACAGACAACATCGGCACCTACGACAGTAACAACATCAGCACCTACGACAGTAACGACAACGCCGCCTACAACAGTAACAACGGCGCCACAAGGATGTCGGCCTGAATCTTTGGGAGAGTGTGACTGTTCATCAGCTGGGTGTCCTGGTAGCACCCAATGTCTTATTCGAGTCTCTGAATCCGAGGTAATTCCAATGGTTTCCAGTATTTTTCGAAAATATTCATTTTCACGATTTTTCAAAAATATTGATTTTTACAATTTTTCAAAAATATTGATTTTAACGATTTTTCGAAAATGTTGATTTTTACGATTTCTCTGAAATATCAATTTTCTCGATTTTCGAAAATTTTGATTGTAACGATTTTTCGGAAATATCAATTTGAACGATTTTTCAAAAATATTGATTTTAACGATTTTTACAATTTTTCGGAAATTTCAATTTTCTCCAAAATATTGATTTTTACGGGTTTTCAAAAAAATGATTTTCACGATTTTTCGAGACAATCGTTGCCTTTACTATGATTTTTTTATGAAATTTTAAGTGTGTCAAAACTTACAATTTTTGTGAAAACGGATGCCTTTACCAACAACGATGTCAAGATTATTTATTTTTCGTCGATCCAAATGTTTCATCGTGTGGTGCTAACTCAAATACAATTTGCTCTGGAACAAATTGCGTTTTAAACGAAGGAACCGGGATATAACGTGTTTAATCAGAATAAATATCATAATTCTCTAAATGGCGCCCTCTATATTGTAACAACCGTATCGGGAATTAATATCATGATTATTTGAATGGCGCCCTCTATATCGTATATTCGAAGAGTCGTCCTTCGTTTTCTCTCTTATGTGAGCAAGTCATGATATTAACTCCCGTTATGGGCGTTATATTGGGGAGTCGTTCTCCTCTTTCCGCTCTATGTGAGCAGATTATAATATTAATTTTTGTTAGACATATTAAATCATTATGATCTTCAATATTGATATTGTTTCAAAAATAGATTATTGATATTGCAATTTTTGAAATTTCAATATTGATATTGTTTGACCAATATATTGCGGCAATATCAATATATTGATTTATATCCCGGCCAAGGAATAAATGTCCAATCCGATGGGTCATTTTTACTCAAAGTCGGTGAGCTTATTCTCGAGAGCGGAAAATATTTCGCATTTGCTGGTCAAAGTCGACATGAATTATACCGAGATTTGACCTTGGAGCAGAAAAATGGGGTCAAACAAGGTCAAATGGGGTCAAAAGCTGGAAAAGAATATGTCTTCGATGTCTTCATTCATGAAGATTCAAATGAAGTCGAGAAGTCCAAGACTCTCTATGGCGAATTCACAATTTCAGTCAATTCCGAAGAGAAAATTGTCATTTTTGAGCAAAATTATGAATCGGTTGATTTTGAACCGGTCATTGAAAATATTCCTGTTGGAGAAAAAGGAGGTCTTTGGGATAATGGTAGAATAGAAAATGGGTTTCCATCGATTCATGTCCCAAGTGAAACTAACCATCTCAGGCCCGCTTTCAAATAAACTTTTCGTGGCAAATTGTGGATTTTTTCCAAAAATTCGGCGTTTTTGTAGATTTTTAGATTTTTCTTGGATTCAGATAGAATTTCCCAGCAACTTAATTTGTTAAATGACGTCATCAAGTCCTATAGTGACATCACAATCTATGAAAAATATCACATTTTGACTGTGAAAAAAATCAGCTGACAGTGAAAAATATCATTGACAGTGAAAAAATCACCGATGATATTTTTCACTGTCAAAAATTGACAGTGAAATCCGGACTCCCCGAAATTCTGTATGGAAACATTTTCCATACAGCCGTCTGAGTCACGCCCGAACCCTTCCAAATAAGGGTAAACCTTTGAATTTTTGTGAAATTTTAGGTTTCGGCCGATGACTCGATTAGTGGAAAACTTTTCCGTCTTTTAAATTAAGCCTGGAAAAATTTTCCAGAAAATTGGATGAGTTTTCCATTAAGTTACCCCGTAAAACTCTAATTTGAAAACGCGTGAAGCCATTTCTATTATCTTCAAGGAGCGAATTTCGGTCAGGAAATATTTCATGAAGATTTTGTTGCTGAATCGTTCACTGCTGACATTGTCAATGAAACTGATTTCAATGAATATCACGAATGTAAAGCTTGTCAATGTCGGGACTGTAATTGTTTGAATGGCGAACGATTTCCAGAGGTTGGTTTTCAGACAGATTTTACCGACTTGCCCGAGCTTAACAGTTACATGCATTTTTACGTCCGGTTGTTGCGGGAATTTCGGTCTATTTTGAGGCAAGGTGGCGATAACGACTTATTTAACCATTTCGGACCAGAATTAAAAGTAGAATGGGTTGATTTTGAATCATTAACTTGATACATATACACAGACATAGTCACTTCCGGTCAACTTCCGGTGAAACATCCGATCAAACATCGACCCAGAAAAATTCTATTGAACGATTCGCCATGAAAATTCAAGGATAGTCCCGTTACCTAAGTTTGGTCTATCGGGCTTGTTCTGCCATTATCGCAATTTTTAACCTCTCTGCCTAAAAATAGGCCCAAAAGCACGCGACTGTTAATACTGAAAACCTTGATAAGCGCAAGTTTCACTGCAATACAAATGGGCCACTCCTTATACTGGACACTGATAAAAATGGAGTTATAATATCAAGTTTTTCAAATCATCTTTTTCAACATTCCCAAACTCTCGAATCTCATGGCCTGCTCGATATTGCTTTTGGTGGTCTTGGTTCTTTTGGGCGATCGAAAAGAGAAAATTTCAAAACCGTAATAACATACGGTTCAG
Organism: Oikopleura longicauda; assembly: GCA_004367895.1. Lineage (NCBI taxonomy): Eukaryota > Metazoa > Chordata > Appendicularia > Copelata > Oikopleuridae > Oikopleura > Oikopleura longicauda. The sequence continues at coordinate 2,485 of SCLD01099078.1, read as the reverse complement.
ATGGCGCAAATTCTTTAATTCAATCATGGGGCGCACTGTTCAAAACGAAATCGGTATCACGTGATTTAGATGCTCGTCAGGAACCAAGGACTCATGATTTTCTAGAATATAGGAACGGGCTATTCTTATGATTGGTGGAATTTCTAGTTTTAACAGTCACATTACAAATGGAACTCACCTAAAAAGTGCTTAAAATGTGAAAACCGCAGTTTCAAGAATAATTGTAATAATTTAGACCACTTCCGGTTGACTCGATCTCATTTCCGGTTAAAAAACTAGCCCAGAAATCAATTCGAGATTGATTGGGTAGATTATTGTTTACTTCGAGAAGAATTTCAGTAGTTTTCAGCCACTTCCGGTTTGTACCGGAAGTTTCGGAGAAAAATTCAAGTTTGGGTCATTTTTGAAACTGAAGGCTAAAAAAGTTCCCTGGAAATGCATTTAAGACGCCAATGGCACTGTGGAGCCTCCTCGTTATGTGACTGTTAAGGATTTATGTTATATGATTCATATGATATGTCACATGATTTATGTGTGAGCCCTATATAAAGCTTTGAACCAAGATCGATTCATTTTCCAAATGCAACTAATGTGAATCCAAAAGAAAATATAGAAGATTTGATTTTAAGTTTGAATCAAAGATTTACTTATTATGGTATACCCGTTGCTAGATTTCATTTTGATGACTGGTGGTATGATCATAAAGGAAAAGTTTTTTTTGACACAAGTGAAATTATTCGCGGACATATTATAGGGGGTACCAGATGAGACTGTGTCACTTGGTCTCGGGTTGAACCACATCAGAGTGCAACGCTTTACATGTTAAATCGTCATATTTGGATGATATAGTTTATCCATCTTAGACTGGATTTTGTTTCCATTTATCAAACTGAGTGACGTTCCCAAAATCGAATTTTAGGATTTTTGAATTTTCGGATTTTGTTTTCAAATGAGTCAAAAAAACGGTTCGTTTCAGACAAAAAAACCTTCTAAAAGGACCATATACATCACAAGATTTCTATTCCATCGGAACCATTGACTGGTCAGAAATAACTGTTTCCGATATTCGATCTGAATATGAAGCGCTTCAAAATGGACCAAAAGAAAATCATTGGGCTTCGAAAAATGGGCTGGAAACGGTTTCCGATCAGTGTCCAGATATAAGCTATACTTTGACGAATAAGTTTTTCGATGTTGAAAATATTTATCAAACAGAATATGAATTTAAAAACGACAGTCGATGGACTTATCCTACGGAGAGTAAATTCTGGAGTGATTTAGAAAGCAACAGGTAATTCATATGGAAAGACAACCAAAATGACCACCGTGGAAAAGCAAAATGGCCGTCATTCAAAGTGACCGTTGTTGAAAACTAAAGTAGCCTTAATCAAAAATGACCGTTGTTCAAAATGGCTGTTAATTTGGCACCAAAATGGCATGTGGGATAGATATGGCCCAGGCTATGGGCTAAAATTACCGTTATTTCAGTTCAAATTTTAGTTCGTAAGTTTGGTTCATAACGGGCATTTTTTTTCGAAGATTTCCATTCAAATATTAACTGAAGTGAAATAACTGCCATTTCGTTCAAAATCGGTCATTTTTTTTAAAAACGGTCAATTTGTCCAAAAGCGGCCATTTTGTTCAAAAACGGTCATTTTTTTCAAAAACGGTCATTGTGGAAAGCAACGGTCATTTTAGTAATCGGTCAATTTTATGAGTAGAACAATTTTTTCGTTTTTAGATATTCGTCGGCGAAAGGATTCGATTTATATGAGGCGACTCAAATTCAAGATCTCTTCAATAATCACGGTTCTTTACTTGGTCCAGAAGCCGATAACGACCAAGTGACCAATTATCTGAAATCATTTTATAATGGCATGAATGGAAGAGACATTCGACTTGCCGAAGCTGGAACTTCGATTATTCTTGAAAGTCTCGCCTACGCAAGTTCAGATGGCAAGTCAGCCCACGCAATTTTGACTTCTGCTCGAGTCGAATCGAGATTCACCGACTGGGAAGTTCGAACAAATGTCGAAGTTCAAATGCTCCAGTCCCTGGGAATCGCGCCTATCAGACGTCAAGTTCCCTTCCCACGTTTTAGCAAAAAAGAAGACCGGGACCGAGCTGAAATGGAACTGGCTCTTCGTGTTTATTCGGGGTCAAATGTGGCAGTGAGCTTCGATGTTATTGACAATGACCCAGACGAAAAGTTTCAAATGTTCTATAGAATGCTGAACAGAGCAGGGCTATGAGACTGATTTTGGGTTTTTTATGAGACTGATTTTGGGTTTTTTATTGATTTTTGATGATAAGGGTGAATTTCGAGAAATTTCAAAACTTTCATTTTTAAGCCTAAATTGTTATTTTTGATGACAAATCACAAAAATGATAACTACAGTGAATTCTTGGATTTTTACGAATTCACCCTATATATGATTTTTAAAAATTCTCACGAAAATAGTCATTATCGGAATGGTCATTTTCA
>SCLD01099067.1:0-10780 GCA_004367895.1 Oikopleura longicauda | reverse complement strand
CGTTGATGACTCGTCAAATGTAAATCCACCGAATCCACCCAGCAGTGTCGGGAGTGCACGTCGCGATCTGTCAACCTTAGTGTTGAGTTCTTCGCCATTGTGTGTAGTATCATGTAAAACTACTAATGGTTGTGGGCATGCATTCAAGTCAATTGGATTGGTGATGAACACAATGAATTCGTTCGACGTCTTGTCCTTGCTCAAGTAACCGCGCGAGCTGAACGTCATCTCTTCGCCACACATTTCCGCCGTCGTTGCATCTGAGAAGCCACTACCCTTGACAGTAAGCATACTACCACCGCCGAGACCGAACTTGAGCGGTTCGACCTTGTCAATGCCGATGCGGTACGTGATATCAACCGCGCCGCTGGCCTTGCCAAGTGGATTGTGAACGGCAATTTTGTAGTTGCCAGCACGGAGTTCGGGCACTTCGAAGGATACTTCCGTTGCTGCGCACCTTTTCGCCGTGACCTGGGCCACTAATTTTGCCTGTGGTGGTTGTTGTTCAATAAGTGCGCCATAGTTATCCGATCTGCAATGAAGTCTGAAGCTGAACTCTTCGCGGGGAATCTGATCGACTTTAGACTGATGGATCAGATTCATGTCGTCGGTACGGTAGCCTAACTCATTATAGTTACCCCATGGCTTGCCAGCGTGGAAGTAGTGTAACCCGTGACGAATAGCGACAGTTCCATCGAAGAAAGCGTCCTCCTCAATGTTAAAGTAAGTTGATTCGATATTGTCTTTGTTGATGTCGCGATACTTGATGTTTTTGATTTGGCCTTGCGCATTAAAGTATTTTTCGCTCGTTTCAATATTTGCAATCAAGTAATGCTGCGAATGCGGCTCGCCTTTTTTATCTTTGCCATATCGCTTGTACCACAAGATTTGATAGAATCCAGGTTTTCCATCGACAGGCAGCAAACTCATAATCATGCCCTTCCGGTTCCAGTGATGACCTCGGCGTGGATTGTACAAATGATCGTGATGATAATGAGCGTCACCAATGTAAGCTTTGTTGTCATCGGCAAGCGTTTGATCCCGATACGTTTGATGGTGTTCTTCATTATCCCATGGAGCGAAATTCGGCTCAGCAACAACCTCAATCAAACAATCCGTTTGGACAGGCTTTCCAAGATTTTCACATGTCGGGATACCGCACTGACCCCACATATGGGTGCCGTCAGTATTGCGTCGTTTCAACGGGCAGTAAATACCCACTTCACTACCCAAACCGGTGCAGAAGTTCTCGCGATTTTTCAATAAGTTTGTGTGACGATCATGTTGTGTATACCATGTTGTTTCATTCCAGTAGTCACACTCCTCACCCGCCATTGTTACTGACTGTTTTCCTTGGTAAGTGTACAACCCATTGGCATAACCTTCGACCGTGTTGTCATTGAAACAATTTCGTGTAAGTTGGGAACCGACTTGACAGAACATGTGTTTTTCATAACTGTAACGCTTATCACCCCAATTTTCGCAATCGTTTTTAGATTTGCCTACAACTTCAAGATCCATCAAATCACCATCTGCCCAACCATCGGGCTTGATCATTCGTGCACAGACTAACTCGCCATAATGCCACAAGTAGAAGCCGCGGTAATGCGTACTTTCCCACTTTGTAGCCATTTGACGGAACCAGAGAAGTTTCGCCTCTGAATCGATCTTATAGTCTGTACCGTGGATATGCTTTTGTTCTTCACAAGCATTTCCTTCTGTGACTTCCTCCCACGTTCGCTTACTAGTCCACGTAAATGTATAACATTCGCGACCGTCGCCATATCCAAACGGCGAGTTCTGCGTCTCACTGGGCTGATCACACACGCATTTATAATCTAGACCATCGTCTGTTGGGTAACACTTGGCGAGACGGTGACACTCGTGCATGCCAGCGGCACATGGATCAGCGGGTTCGTAAATATTGACTTGTGTATCCGCACAGTTGAAGTTGCCTTCAAGAGTGACCACTTCACCACCATTCAGAGCCGTGACGTCGGATGATGTTGATGTGAGTGTCGTCAACGGGTCCAAGTAACCTAATTTCATTGGCTCGATGGCCGTCTCCCTGAACTCGTGCATCACATACACGTTGGCCTGACCAGCTGCAAGAGCTCTTGGCGTGACGAAGACAATTTGATTTGCGGTCAGTGACTCCTTGTAACAAAACTCGCACAGCAATGTTCCGTCGATTTGTCGGACGCGTACAATGGTGTCTTCATCGAAACCAACGCCATCAATCGTCACACGTGCGCCACCATTCAAACCAGCGATGGTGGGTTCCATTTTTGTTGCCGACATGACGACTGTAATCGAGATTTCTAACCACCGTGCGCAATGGCCTTGACCTTGTGTTCGCCCAAGCTCAGCTCGGGCATTTTGCACTTTGTCACTTTATTGGTAATTGATACGATTGCGCAGTCTTTACCACCGACGGTGACTTTAACTTCGTCTTTGTTAATTTCGAATCGTCGTGTTTCCAAATCAAGGATGTCAGTGGTGCCATCCATAACGGGCGTACGCGTGTAATAGACATGAGGTGAGTAGATTTTGCGCGTGTAAAGTTTGATGCTTTTTGACGCCGGATAAGTGACGCCGCCCATGTTGACATAGGTGTAAAGTGTAGCATCGCGATCTTTCATTTCAGACGTAACTTTGTCAAGTCGGCAGACGGCTTCGTCATACGTGAATGATTGAATATTACAATAGTATCGCATATCGGACTTCTCTTCTTGGAAATAAATTTTTGGCTCCTCGTAAAAGCCAGTACCAGCAATAGTGAAAGTGGCACCACCCAATCGACTAATTGGTGAAGTCACTTCAAGTTTCTTCACAGTGGCTGCAAATGACACTTTATCTTTAGTCTGTTTGTATATACCACCATCACTGCCCTCGTGCTCGACATATTCATCATTCAAGAAGACAGCCGTTCCCAAATTTGGCATGCGCGCAACTACCGTATACTCTTCATTGATGTTCAAGTTCGCCTCCGCACCATCGATCTCGCACTCATAGTTTGTAAACTTTCTCGTGACCTTGCACTTCGCCGGGCCAAAACGAACATCAGCATCAGGACAACTCTTGGCTTGGAATCGGTTCGCACCCCAGAAGTAAACAGAAGCTTTGCCACCTGGGAGCCACATTTTTCCATCATCTCCTGAATAATTGTCGCCACCCATCGAAAACGATGTCATCACGGGTGTTGCAGCCCATGAATATGTGACATAATGACCGGGGCCGGGGTTGGAAATCGTATTGGTGATTGCGAGCCAATTGCAATCAGTTCGACTCTTGCCTTTATTGTTGGAGGATCCTTGATGGACGGCGTCAACACCGTTGATGTTAAGATTGACACGCTTGACAATGTCAGTGGCGCGTTCAACAATAATCGTACCCGAGGCATACATGTCAATGCCGTCAATAACACCAGTTGAGTAGTGGAATGTGCCTCTACCCGAGAACAGTGTTCGATAGTAACCACGTTCTGCGACGATTTTCTCTGACCACTTGCTTCCCTTCTTGTCGCCACGTTTGTTGACTTTTTGGAACTGGAACTCTGGCGTTGCACTGTCGCCAAAAGACATGCCCCAGACCCATTCAACCACCGTTCCTTCGGGAACCGTCACAATGTCACCACGTGAGCCGTCTTCCCTTTGAAAACCGTGTTGTGTCACTTTTAGCCGCAACGTGTTTCCAATTGAGCCCGACATGCACTTTACTTTGTCGTGCTCAGTGGACGTGACCTCGCATGGAATGTCGCCAAGGGACACACGTGCCGGTAAACGAGTCGCATTACCAGTCGGTGAGGCGAAACCCGAACCGTGAATCGTTATTTCGCGACCACCGAGGAGCGACGAGTAAACCCCCTCAATGCGCGTGATAGTCAGGTCAATTGAAATGGACACCTTGTTCGAGTGGCCCTTGTTGCACGCCTCCAAATACAAATTGGTCGAGCCGATTTTACGTTGAGCAGGAGCCTTTGCGACAATTTCAGTCGATGATTTTGACACAATCTCGGCTTCACGATCGCCAACCATTAGCCTGACGTTTCGACAAAGGTCAAGTTTTTCACCCGTAACGGTGAATTCTTCCCCGCCCATAAGAGTGAATTTCTTCATTGATGATTGGTTGATTTTCGGCGAGTCTGTGTCTTTGATTGAACTGTTTTCTTGCGTTACACAACGGATTCGACCATGGGTGTCTGGCGCGACAGCACCTGAGTCGCATTCTGTTTCGACACCATGGGTCCGAACAAGATATAATTGGCCGGTTTCAAGATGTCTTTCGTTCATTGTGACAACTACTCCGCCATATTTGGATCCGGTTGTCGGGCTACCGACCTGGACCTGTCGATCAGAAGTGAATACCTCTCTGCCGTTGTAGGTAGCTGTTCCAACGTCAGCAATGACCAACTTGAACTCATGTTTGGACGTCTTTTTCACGTACATGATGGTACATTTCACAAGTGCCTTTCCATCGACAAACGTATCAATTGATGGAATATTACAGTTAGCCTTGTACCCAGATACCATGATCTTCATATAATCGAGACTGCCCTTGTATGCCTTCAAGTCAACGCCAAACTCCATGCGAACACCTTTCACAAGCTTGTTACCATGTTTACCGGAGTCAAGTGACTTCACACTGGTCAGCTCAATTGTATGATCAGCGGCCCATCTGTAATCACAGTTCTTGTCACATGATGATCGTTGCCCATTGGCAGTGACAACCACTTGGGGTTGATGATGGGGAACGGCTGAAACTGAGCCCGGAATAAATTGTGTCAGAACACCGTTTGTGAATTCATGATCAACATAAATGCGCAATTGTTTATGGCGTGAACTCTGTACTTTAGTCGACACCTGGATTTTCGGCATTTTTCCGTGCTCGCGGGTCGTAAACTTGAAGTTGAAACCACCGTTACAATAGCCTCCAAGATCGACATCCAAGTCCAAGTCACCATCCTCATTATCGCCAAGGAAGGGCCACTCCTCCACCATCAATGCCTCCAAATCATCCTCGGTCAGATCGCTTGTCATGGTGAAATCAATTTTGCCCGGTTCATTTTCAAGTGTCAGCTCAACATCCACATCCCAGGCGTCATTTACAACTGACGAACGGAGTATCCACACGTCCATTCTTTGACGTGTCTTGTCTTCACGTTTGTACGTGTACGTATCCGTTCGTCTAAAATCTAGCGGCGTATCATCGACGTGGAATTGTTGCTTGACGAAGTCATTATAGATTTCCTTATCCTCATACTTTGACTTTTTCCAGTCGGATCCGGAGCTTTCGCGACTTGTTCCCCTTGTGTCAAGTTTTGCGTCTCGACTGGGCATGATGAGTTTGGGAAGTTGAGCTCTCCATCCGCAATTCATTGAACTGTCATCATTCCAGTCCAGGTACATCCACACGCCGACATGCGAGCTCTCCCACATGCCGATTGAAACGCCAGTGGGGACTTGACCATTGAATGACAAGGCTTTAGACGTTTGTGTGATTGACATTCTCTGTCGCATCTTGCCCAAGTGCAACTCATCGATCCAGACTGTTTGACCTCGATCATTGTGGACGCGAATGTGTTTGATATCAAAGTAACCTTTATTGTGATCACGATCACCTCCATAGACTTGATCCAGCAAGTCTCTTATCTTCCAGCAATCAAACTTCCACGTCGACGACGACTTTTTAAATGGAGCCGTCAGCCACTCGCGTCTTTCTTTATCATCGTTTTTCGTGTCTTTGAATGAGCCATAGACTTTGATGCTATCAATGGTTCCTTTGTAGGCGAAACACAAGTCCTCGTAGTCGTTAGTGTCAAACGCTTTACCAAGATTCGTGTTCCAAATATCATGATTCGTAACACTGTGCGCTTCACGACCACAATAACCGTGCTGGCCATCTCTAAAGTGCCAGCTTCCTGGCCACCCACTGTAATCGGATTCATACGTAGCATGATGGTTCAATGGCGAGAAGTATCCTTTATGATCGCACTTTGTCGTTAGCCACTCCTCTGTAATGTATTTGTCTAATTTGGATGAGCTCCATGTATCGTCTTCGGTGCTGATGTCGTACGTTTCGAAGCATCGGCCACTATCACCACACTGTTTCAGTCTGAACTGCACGCCCTTATGTCGATCATATGTTTCGCCTTTTTTCGCCAGATCGTCTTCTTCCAATTCATCATGACGAATCTTCAGCGTGATCCATACGCGTTCCGTGCGAGCCACCTGCTTGAACCAAAGTCGCTGATGATCATAGAGGTAATTGTCCTGAGGAAAGTGAATTTTTTGACGATTACTCTGCCAAACGGACTCTTCAAGTGTTTTTCCATGGTAAGCGACACCGACTTGAAGCCAATCTCCGCCCGGCCACTCAGATGCCATTGACTCCATGTACAACTGCTCACCCTTTTTCATTTCATACACTCGAGAACCAGACTCACTAGATCGACTAGTGTAACTTCCATAAGACATGGCGCCACTGATTTGAATATCATGATCGTATTGCCCAGTAATATGATCCTTGTGGGCAATGCGAACTTGGGCCTGGTCATCGACAACAGCGGCAAACGAGTAAAAGCCGTCATACGGTGCAATGAAATAATTGGTGACACGGGTCATATAGTTCTCTTTTGGGTCACTCATGCCAAAGAACATGCCTTTTTTGCCACCATTAACATTGAAGACAGGATGAATGAACTCCTCGTTCGGGTTCCAGAACTGTGCAGGGCTTACTGAGTAATAGTTGCTGGCATGTTGAACGCTGTAGCCAGACATTTGCGTTCTGAAACCGCGATTTCCGGCGTACTTAGGGCTTCCGCAGCCCAAAATGGCACAGACACTAAGCTTTCCTGTTCGCTTGCCAATACACATTGGGTACTTCTCGTCAGCAGGGTTCTCATTGCGGCAAAAAGTACCAGCAACGCATTCATCGTCATTTATTGTCTTCGTGACCTGACCTTCGTAAAGCTCACCACGGCCAGTCCAACAATCAGTTTCTTTAGAACGGCTGGCTAATGGCAGCCAACCACTGACGACAGTTTCATCTTCGACAGCTTCTGCTATATGAAGTTTTTCGCCATCAGCATCGCCGCCCATATAAGACGTTAATTTACATCCATCCCAGCCGTCGTCAATATCAAGTCGGAATGAGAATCCAAGACATGCATAGTCCTCAGCACAAAGTTTTTTACACCAATCGGCTGTTTTTACCCACTTGGCTCTGTGGTGAATGTACTCGCCTTTGTTCGGAAGTTTAAAGCCCGATGAGTCGACAAAGCTTGCCATCTTGACATCAACTGGCGATGGTGGTGTCTCGGGGTTTTGTGGCGTTCGACAAATGATCTGAGTTTCCGTCATTGACTCAATTGCACAGTCGGAATCGCCAATTTTAACATTGACTTGGCCGCCTAAACCATTTTCCAAGAAACCACTGCCAGTCACCGTCACAAGTGTGTCACCCCTCAGCGAGCCAACATGCGGATGAACAGTTTTTATCCGTGGATAAATTTCGAAGTTAGACGGATAGAGATTTTCATTTGCCATGTAATTGTTCCATCGTTTGTTCACCACGACCGCTCCCTGATGCAGTGTGTTAAATGTAAAGTTGTAGGCGCCGGGAATCGGTGTTTTCGGGAGGAATGTCAGCAAACCATCATTACCCGAGATTTTCTCCAAATGCAATCGTTGATTGTGACCACAATTGGCATGACCGGCGGCACAGTCGACGCCATCGTTCAAGTGAATATCGGCCTTTGACTTCCACATGTTGTCCGGATCGGATTGATCAACAAGCAGGGGCGATTGCATGATTCGATTCGTGTGAAAGTCGGGCGCGTCGGAGCGACCGTGCACGTCAGTGTAGATGCGGCCTAACATTTGCACAATGCCGGTAATGCATTGGTATCGGACCTTTGTGTTTGGACATGTTGGCTTTTTGCCTGTTGAGACAGTTATCGTTTGTAAATCGTTTTGACACTTGAATCCTCGCGCCGGATCAGAGTACTCGGATTGTGCTTTGCCATCGGCATTCTGATTCTCGGAGTTCTCGAAATCGGCCAATGTGGAGTGATCGTAAACTTGGATTTTAATGGGCGTATGACAATTGTGAAAGGCGGAGCGATCGTTCAACCAGTGACGAACGAAGGACTCATCCTCGACGCCATCCTCATTATCGTCGACATCGAACCACTTAGTCCAAAACACCTCATCATAATCTTGCGCATCGCGAGCACGTGCTGGAGCCGATGCGGCAGGGTAAAAGTGAGAGACACCGGGCGCATGTCCCGACGACAATTCAATGTACCCAACATATGTTTTTGCGCCCCCGTCAATGTGAATGTAGACGTAATGACGATAGTGACGCGGAACTGGTTTCGTACGGCAAACGATGAAGTCTTTGCCCTCGAGTGTCTCGGCATGGAGCGTCAACATGCGATCAATCTCACAGAAGACTTGCCACGTTTCGCCATGATACTCACGTTCCAAATAGATAACAAAGTTTTCACCCTCGTCTTTTGACTCGGACTCGTTGCCCGCAATGTCAAGCTGCTTTGACTTCAGATGCTTGCCATAAATGGTGAGCAGAACACCGCCATTGGGTGAGCCGACACGAGGCGTCAGGCCCTCAATAACGGGCTTCTCGGGGGAGGCATCACGGCGATCACGCGATGGGCTTTAGCGAAGGATGAAGGATAAGGGTCGTGGCACTTGGTAGCTTACACTGCATTACACTTATCGCTTTAATCTGGAGTAAAATAAAAATTGAATGAAGGACCCACTTTCTCCCTTCTGTCCTTTTAGCATCAGCTCTGTTCTGGTCGAACGTGGACTCATATCGGCCCCTTGGCTGCTGCTCCTCGTCGTACATGGTTGTGACATCTTGCATGTACTTATGGTGGTGTTGTTAGAATATGTTGCTAATTTTAGGTTTATTCGAGTTTATTCTGTACGCATACATTATCACTACTAACGAATAACAACACCCTTGCTGAAAGTCACTTGCGCCCTGAACAGCGAGACCATAGGTTTCAAGATGGGTAAACCTAAAAATGAGGATGTCAAAAATAGATGAATTTAGATGCCATGTAAACTCGGCGCCTCTTATTATTAATAGCAACTTACATGGCGCCTTCGGTCCGACATACAATGTAGTAGTAGCCGGGTGCGGTCAGGGGCAGGTACTCGTTCGAATTTTCGAATCTATCTTGCTTCTGTACGTTACACTCGTCGAGCATAATCAAACTTTTTACCCGAGTTGACAAAAAAATAAGTATGTCAAAGTTGAGTCAAGTTCGAACGTTTCGTCAAGTGTCAACTCCAGTCCCTAGAGAGTGATGGCTGATCACGGACATTCCACAAGCCAATTAAAATGTTCGCATCCTCATTAAAATCAGTGCCAAAATCATGGAACAGTATCAAATCCTCATCGAGGCCAAATGTACCAAAATTAAAGTTCCATGCCGAGGCTGACCCCGTCAACAGGATCAACGGCAGTAGTAGGGATAAACGACGCCGACGCCGCATAACTCTCTTAAAAAGGGTTGTCTCTCTTAGTACTCCAGTTTGTCTCTCTTTTTTAGCTACCTGGTTATTTCGCGAGTCGAATTTGTCAGACTGGGACGTTGGCTCGGAAAAGTAGTGGTGATGTTGTTGCTCTGAACATTGCGAGAAGGATGGTGGCTCCTCCACCACCCATTGTACTGAACATGCTCAGAAATAGATACGCGCAGTTTGCTGTGAACATATTTCTACGACAGAAATAATGTTTTAATAAGGTGTTTGGTTTAGTACGACGAGAAGTATCTGAATGAGGTTAGAAAACTAGTTAACCCAAGTTTAGTAGCCAAGTCTAGTAAAGTAAAATTTTGGGACTTGGAGGCCCGAGTCGGAGCTAGTTTGATGGTACAGCACTTTAGACTTCCACTCTCGGCGTACTTATACATAAGACTCTATTTTAAGTTAAAATATTTGTCAAGCCTTTTTTAAAGTATTTGGCCTGGGGTTCGCCCTTGTCGTTACCAGCGTCAGGCCTTCAGATGCAGCGGTCAGGTCAATCCCAGTTCAAGCCTGCTGTATTTTAAAACCACGCAAGGGCTCGAATCGAAAGGTTTAGATACGGAATAATTTCCAGTCACAGGGAAACCACGAAACCTGACAATGGCTTTCCACAGCCATTTCTACAGATACCAGCTGCCAAATGAAAACAAGTGTTTAACGAGTGAGTAGAACGTCAATGCCTATATATAGAGGAGTGTCACTGCCATATTTTGAATTGCACAATCATTCTAGAACATGTGCTTGTTCAAATGTTTTGTCAAAAGATCTTCTTACAATTGTCGCACAATTCTTTTAACAACAATGACTGGTGAGTACTGGATTATTCAACTAAAATGGTTCATTCGTCTCAGATTCATCATTCGTCTCAGATTCAATGGCCTCAATGGACTTGACAGAAATCAAGAATTGGGACGTGCGCGACTTGAATCACGCGCTAATGGCCGCCATAATGGCCCAGCAGCTTGAGCGTGGGAATACGTTGTCGTCGACTGATAAAACGACAGTATTGACAAAAACCACAGCTAAGCCTGACAATCTAATAGAAGTACCGGTCATCATGGACGAAACGGGAAAAGGAGCAAGTGATACAACGAGCGGAGTAAATCAAATTGTCACCGGTTCAGTACTCGTATTGCTCGAAGTACTGATGATAGTCGCTTATTTTATACTAATCAATCACAACAAAATTGACTACAGAAAACGAATGACATATATTCTTA
>SCLD01099056.1:0-32515 GCA_004367895.1 Oikopleura longicauda | reverse complement strand
TAATCCAAGAATGGAACGAACCATATCGAAAAAATGACTCAGCATACCGACAACCCACCCTAGCACAATTTTGATAATGATTTTGATAATTTCACGCCATGATTCAAAGTAAACGAAGCCAATATTACGTGCACGAGCGTTGAGGGATTCCAAATAAGCAAAAGCTGAATATAATAGAAAAAGGCACAAATCTAATCTCTTACCATCTTCAGGCTCATCTGTATCCAAGAATTCCAAAATCACAGTACTGAATAACCGGCAATTATTGTTGAAGAGTCGATACGTTTTTTTAGTGAAAAACCGGGCAATATGAATCAAATATTGTGTAAGATCTAAATCGGTTAGGTCCGTTTTGCCACAGTAAATCACTTTAATCAACGTCATGTCTTCTCGAATCTCCTCTGGTGCAATTGAAATTCCCTTACGTCCGTAAGCTATGTCTCGACCATGAACCCGAATCTCTGTATGCTGTAATGTCATTACTTTCAGTAATTGAAAAGTATAAATCAGTAAATAAACTTCAGACATTTTTTTTACTGATTCAGTATTATGAATGAATGTTTGAATTAGGAACAAACATAAATGGAAGCAATGAGTCATCGTATGATTCATTTTAGGCACACTGCCAACCTGAACTATTTTGAAGTGATGATTCATTTCGTGACTCAGTTCGAAACGAGAAATCAGATCTGAATTTTTTCGAAGTGACATCTTTGAGTATATATAGGGTTGACATTTTGGCTTTAATTAATAAAATGGAAAATTATAAAATCGTTATCAATTTGAAACCTTTTATAAACGCTCCAGCGGGACTAAAAGACATTTTTCTTATTTTTCTTTCGTGTATGAACATGATTCATAGTAAGTATTTAGAGTCAGTTTGAGCCGACGACAATTTATACCTTATTTATTCAGTTACGATTCATATTGTTCGTCGAATTCGATTGAACCAGCGACAACGAGCAGTTTGGGTTTAAGACTCTGTTTGGGGATCTGTTATTTATGATCAATAAATCTCGAAAAATAACATGGCTCAGTGAGCTAAAACATTGTCTCACATTTGTCTGATATCTCGGTTTATATCTCGGTCTGAACCTCGGTTAATATCTCGGTTTACATCTCGGTTTATATCTCGGTTTGAATCTCGGTTTGAATCTCGGTTAATATCTCGGTTTATATCTCGGTTTACATCTCGGTTTATATCTCGGTTTGAACCTCGGTTAATATCTCGGTTTATATCTCGGTCTGAACCTCGGTTAATATCTCGGTTTATATCTCGGTTAATATCTCGGTTTACATCTCGGTTTATATCTCGGTTTGAATCTTGGTTTGAATCTCGGTTAATATCTCGGTTTATATCTCGGTTTATATCTCGGTTTACATCTCGGTTTTAGCGCGTACCAGGACGGAAAGATGTTCAACACTCGGACCGCGCAAGAAAATTCGTAGCACGTCCCGGAGCTGATAATTTTCTATTTGAAGAAATTTTGCTCATTATAATACTACTAACAGGATTTCTTTCAACCGGCAGGTAACAAATTTTTCGTCATAAAAAGTTGAGCAAATTGAACCTAACCCCAAGCCGTAACCAGAGTTCGGCGGGCACGCGTGCCCCCATATAGTCTTGGCCGCTTACCATAAATATAGGCCAACCAAAAGCCTATTTTTATTCTATCAGAGATTCCAAACTATTTCCATTCCTGCGTGGTCTCCATATTTATTTGTCAAATTCGTATTAAACAGGTCCAAAGTCAAGCAAAAATTTGCTCCATACGCATTTGTATATGAAATCTGACCATATAGTGTCTCATTTGACATTTTATAATCACTAAACTCGGGGAAGATATTTTCCAAGTACCAAGAAAAGGACCGACAGTTTAGTTTCGTCTTTAAATTTTTTCTCAAGTGAATTTTTTTCATATTGGCTTGATTTTTTTCCATGAGTCGTCTCATTTGAGAATTTTGTTCATAAAAAATCCGTTTTGAAGGTTCGTCTAACCATACTTCAATTGCTCTAATAGTGTTTGGAAGCACGGAACTTCGGTCATATGAACCATGTTCGGGAAAAACGTGTCCGATGAGTGAGCAAGGAACAATTTTCAGCTGAGCACCGCACATCCAAGCTCGCAAACTTAATTCGATATTTTCTCCACCCCAAATTTCCATTTGCTTGGTAAGGATTTATGATTGATGAAAATTTGTCTTATCTTTAAATTATCTTATCTTTAAATTATAATTTAAACAGTACATGAAATAATATATAATATATTGTTAAATTATATAAATCCCTTCTTGTCATATGCACCGAGATTGTGAAACGTTTTCTTTAGAACAGAGAACAACCCTCCAGCCATCGTGGGACTTGCTATGGAGTCGGTCACTGAGTTTCTTTTAACACGCTTTTAAAAGTTCACAATCTGTTTTGAACCAGGTAAGACTACCAGTAGCTGATAGCCGTGTAAAATAATTTTGGATTAAGTTTAAGTGAACTGTCCTCCGGTATGGAAGCCCAATTAAAACCAATATTCCAGTCGAAAATTCCAATCTGTGGTTCACTTTTGGGGTTATGTTTGAATTCAAATGTTTTATTATCGATCACAGTGATGACTGGTATCGCATAAATCATTTCATTTTCTGCAATTTGATCGAGGAGAGGCTCTAACCACCCTTCATTACATTCAATATGACATTCAAGAAAGGTTATTGTTTTACCCTTGGCCATTCTGCTTCCAATCAGTCTCGTCCTAATTAAACCTTCACGTTTTTTGTTTCGAATAAGCTTGACCTTCGGAAGTCTGGAGACTTCAGTTTCTAATTTCTCCTTCAAATAATCAAAACTTGAAAAATCATCGATGAGTATAATTTCCTCTGTCTTACAGTTCAACAAAAGTGGGAAATTATGATGCAAACGCAGGTCAAAACTAACGGTCCTCGTGAATCACGGACCATGTCACATGGTCCATGTGTATACAACCAAGACTTGGTAAGTTTGAACTGTTAGCTAAAAGATCGTCTGGTGTAGAGTGCAAGATACTATAAATTGTTCGAAGTAACGCATTCCAACCTTCATTATAAATTCCTATAATAACACTTGTCTTGAATGTTTCCAATTTCTGGTAGTCATAATTCAGTTTTAAGCATTCTTCGTTTCGGTGCTCTCCAACTGAGCGATGGACGGAAATCTTATCTGAGATAAAATGATCCACTCCATATTTCTCATATATTCTAGCTCTGAGATCAGCTTCTTCTTCTGATTGGTTGCTGAGGTTAACAGGCTGACCGAATTGTCCTGGTAAAACATGCTGAAGGTGTGGTCGAGGTAAAACTGGTCGTGAGTTTATCATTCCTAAAATTGAGGTTATACCCGGGCAGCACTGAGACAATCCAAGAAATGGGGGCATTTACGTTCTTACTTTGAGAATGTTGCTTTTTAGATCGTTCCTTTCGTTTTGATCGGAACTGGAATTTTAGAGTAGATACAATTATACCAATACATATAAATAATTTAAAAAGCTTCTGATAGAATCTTCCACCCAAAATCTTGTTCTGGATTAGCAAATTGGATTTTTATTAGAAAGCAACCTAAAACTACACCTTAAATATCGTAAATTTTGCATCTTAACCGTGCCGTCGTCGTCCTAGCAGACCTCCACATTGCTCGTCCTCAGTCGTCTCGAGGATGAGCTAGGATGAGGACCTCCCAGGACGACGCGTGCCGTTGCACAGACCCCTGATCTAAACTCAAAATTTGAGTGCTAATCAATCTTGAAGGAGATGAACTCTTTTTCCATATTTATTTACATTTCTCTTAGTGCATTTGGTTCCGGCATTATTTTGAAACCCTTTTATTAACAAACCAAAGTTGTTAATGTCAGACTAAACCATTTCAAAGCTTCAAATGGGACTTTCTTGACAAACACAAAATATTATTATTTATTCATCCCTTCTACTCTACGACTTCTTTCAAGACAATCTAGTAGTACTTTTGATACTTTCGCGTTTTGATACTTTTTCGATACTTTAAGATTTCTTCTCACGAACCAAACGAGAAAACCGGTGATTTGAACCGACTTTAGATTTAAGTCTTTAGTATATTTCACCGAACGGAAGAGAATGACGGAAAATGACATCCAACAAAAATAGAAATTTTCGCAAAAGTTGTAATCCTAAAATATTCTAGAATGAAAATCGAAATATTGAAAAAATTTTTGGAACAAAAATAGTTTTTAAAAGAGCGAGCCAAAACACGCTGCGAAAATGGCGCGTGAAATAAATATGGATACGATGCGCCAAAACTTTTGGGCCGAGTCAATCAAAAAGGAAACTCAATTGCGCCGCTCATGGTATACCACCTTTTGGTGAACATTTGATTCATCTTAATCATTATTTAGGTACTCTCAACATCAGAGCAAAAGCGAATTAACAAAGGACATGACAAACGTCACTGAGATAATGAAAAGACGAGCCTCAAAGCTACGTTCATTTGTTCCAAAACCAGTTGATAGAAAAATTGACGGATCTGAAGAAAATGAAACTGAAGACAAGCTTCCAGAATTAGTAAGTTCCTCACATAGTAAACTCTTAGATGGATGCTGATTTGATGAGCTCTCTGCCAATCAGAACCATCTCTAGTACAACGAAATCGATGAACGCTAATATCTACCTTTAGAAAAAATCAAAAGAAACTCGGTTATGTAGTGTTATGCACCCTATTGGAGGCGATGTTCGAAATCGGTTGTACAATGGGATCACTAAAGAAGGATTGGGCAGAGCAAATTATTTGAAAAAACGCCGCGAAAGAAGTCCAGATGATAAATACACTTTCCAGTTGTGCTCCAGTTGGGACTATGGCTGGGAGATGCCAAAGGGAACATTCAATGCGCCCAAAAATGGACGAACTAGAATCGTTAGAGATACATTCTATAAACGATATGGAATTTTCTATGATCCAATTGATGTCTAACTTCTTGTAAATCCCACAATAAACCAATATATCAAACATCTGCGTAGTTTTATATTGAATTCAATATCATTTTAAAGGAGAAGCTCAGAGTAGTGAAATTATCATGTTATGAACTTATGAACTAAAACTTATACTGTATGAGTCAATGAGTATGATACTCAAAGGGTTTCTTAAACCAGGGCTCCAATTACGACGTCGTACCAGTAAGACAAGTCAAGGTGCTTGTACTAGTGCTGAAAAAGTCGTTCTCGTACTAGTATGTTTCGGTAGTACGAGTTGGTACGACCTCGTCTTATTACGAACTCGCTTGAAGTAAAATGGTCGTACCTCGTACTGACTCGTACTCTATTCACATTTTTTTGGTCGTACTCGTACCTCGTACTTACTAGTACGACCTTGTATTCAGTACGACCAAGTCGTATTTAGGAGCCCCGTCTTAGACATGTCGCTTTCTGCTGTTTTGACAATTGCCGGAACAATATTTTGATTCTGACTTTGATGGGTTAAGCTTGGGGATCTTTTTATGTCACTACCGGTCATTTTATTTCAATTTGGGACCAAATCAATTACAACAAACCTGAAAATAAAGTTTGTTAAAAATTATGTCTGACCACTAGGCGGCGCTTAATTTCGATGGCCCTAACTTCTTACTTGAGGGCCATACAATGTCGATATTGAGTGAACTTTAATTGTGGGACTATCTGTAAACATAGATGAAATAAGTAGGTTGAGGAAAAACTGAACTCTCTGGCGCCTCGCGCTAGAATTAAATTTAAATTAAATTGCAATTGATAGAATAGTCTCTCACAGTTTGACCAGGGTAATGATTTGACTTTCAATATGTTTCAAATTGAATTCTTAATTCAATCCTTGTTAAGTGAGTAACCAAACATTTCATCTATCTGAATGACCTCGTTTGAGTACGTGCCTTCGGCACGTTTAGCCTTATCTATGGTTTTCAAGAGAGATTTGTCTTTGAAAGTGCTCGAGAAACTGTACTGTCTATGCGATATAAAACATATTTTAAAACATATTAATTCAAACTGAAATCGTGTTATACTCTTTGCTAAATCTTAAATTACTTGGACTCTGATTTTCTCGATTTTCTCTTGTATCGATAGAAGGCGATTAAAAGGATTAAGGTTTAAAGCATACAGAGTCAACCAACAGTCAACACATTCTCAGCGAGAGAATTTTAAATATATGGAGGTAATTAAAACAAAAACATTTAAATAACAAATTGTTACTCTATATATTATTATATAATTTATATTCACCATATCATATCAGTGGTCATATGGTCCATATCGTAAAATCAAATGACATAAAATTCTATTTAAGGATCAGATATTAACTTGGTCACTTGTATTATTTGTTTTATTTGGCGCAGTTATAGTCTTAACAATATTCGTATGCGAAGGTTTAAAAAAATGGAGAACAGGTCGTTGCTGGTATGTTCAAACTTTAACCTATAGGGCCTATGTATAGGCTATTGACTCTTTTTAAGCAACAAAAAAGGTTGTTTTTGCAAGCAGAAGAAAAAAGATTGCGATGAAGACGTTGGTTGTGAAGGAGTTAAGCGTGCTTCTGGGGCAATTTCTGTTTACACTCCAACTCTAATTCGTCTTGGTTACAATTTAAATCCTAACAATGATAGTTTCCTTACTTCTTCTGTTGATCTCTTTAAATAAATCACGGCCTAACTAAAGTAAGTGAGCATCAACTTTCAAATTTTGTCCTCTCTGATTTAGCAATTTTTCTAAAAAATAGGTTAGAGATACATACTTTTCATTTTATTTATAAATAAATATTTATTATAATTTGGACAGTAAGAATAATATGATTGGCTGAATTACATAAAATAGAACGACTCCTCCTCTGTATCAGCTTTATTTTCGACGAATTCCTTTGATGAATTGGCGATAAGCTTATTTTGGTTCTCAAATTAGTGATGGTTCAATCATTTAAGGATTTGAGAAGTTGGTTGCGATGAAAAATGCATTTTGAAACGAACCTTAGTTTGTGAGGGAGGTTTCGATCTCCTGATTAGTCTTCTACCAGTTTTAGTTTTCTGGGTTGGATTCCTACTTCTTTCTAGTGCTCTTTGATTTCGAGCCAACCTTGAATATTCAGCTTCTTTATTTTTTTGTTCATATAATTCAGTTTTCCGTCGTCTTTCAATCTCCCGCTGGGCGTACAGCACCTTTGTCGTGTCCAGCTGCTCTTCTTCCATTATCAGATCCATCAATCGGGTTTCAACTTAATTGAAGTTAAGAAAAGCGAGTCTAAATGGCAACAAACTTCACGAATCTAACCTGCGATAAGCATTGTAAGTGTCTCGACTTCAATATTCATCGTTGTATTTTCAGTAACTTGGTTATAAATTCTTGTAATTTTTCGTTGATATTCCTTCAAAGTTTCATCGCCAGTGAACAACCCATTATCAACACCTTCAACAAACATACCGCAATATAATTCTAGTTCCTTTGATCGTTCAGTGCATCTTAAAAAGGTTTTCAAAATAATATAAGATTATTAGTGGCTACTAATGGTCAAGTGGTCACCATCATGGCTACTCTTGTCAAGTGAGCCAGCTGTTAAATTGAAAATCTACCTTTTTACTTCAGCACGATACATATTTATTTGTCCTTTAATGTCTGTTATCTGTTTATTGAGTTTTTCTATGACATTATATTGAGTCAGCATTGCTTCGTGCAGTTCATCGGCTTGCAAAAGTAAAAATTTTTTTACGTGAAATTTGCAACGTCCGGGAATCGAACCCGGGCCTCCCGCGTGGCAGGCGAGAATTCTACCACTGAACCAACGTTGCCTGATAAAACATAAGTTTCTTCTATTCCTGATAGTTGCCAATTTTCAATTAGGCGCAAACTTTTTGTTTCCATTTCTTGAAGTTCATTCTTAGAATGGTTTTCGTTTATTTCGATGATTGGTCAATTCAAATCCTCAAATCAGAAAGAGGTTATGAAAACCAGCCTCAATAGCGATTGGACTAAATTCATCAAAAACGTCAAATTCACTTGTTTTGTTCAGGATTCTATGTTCTTTTATGGCAAAGGTTCCGTTATCAAGACTTTGCAATGACATTGAATTAATAATCTCTGATTGATTGGGTAGTTTGTAGAAATGATCCAATGTGATTGGTCGTTGAATTGTGTTTGTGAAGTTGTGAACAAAAAGTATGATGAAATTTTTATACTCGCTGAAAAATCTCTTGGGGGGGGGCTCTTTCCGATGGTCATTTTGTCCGAATACCACATATGGGCAGTAAAGAGACGAAGACTATCGGGAAGATTCACCCCACTTTATATATTTGCCGGGTAGCAGTTTTCTGATTACAAGTGTTGCTTACCCTACCTGAACCTTACCTGAGCCTTTCAAAAATGCTTTCTTGTTCCGTTATTTCAGATCGGATTTTTTTTATTGTTTTATCAAGAACACAAATTGGTCTTGATAGTTTTGTTCGTTTTCTTTCCCAGTGCTGGAAATTATTTTCAAAAAAGTGCCAAGAATGGAAAATTATTTTGAAAACTCACCTCAGCTTCAAGTAGCGCTTTACTTGCAGCATCAGTCTTGTTCCTACACATGACTTCAAATTCAAAATATTTTTTGTTAACAGATTTTTCCGACTTGACTATGACTTGATGATTTGATTTGAATGATTTTTCAACCCAAAATACCCATATCCACGCTTGGATAGTATACATATGTAATGATATAGGGGGGGGGGTCGCACGTCAGACCGGTGTTGAACTTACACACATTAGAGCGGAAAACATGGTCTTGGACTTGTACACATTAGAAAGAACCACTTTCATACGATTTCGGATGTAAAGTGTCCCACTCTTATGTGTACAAGTTTCAGTCCAGTTGTTCCACTCTAATGTCTAACCACCCTATATTACCGAAAATTGACATGCGCTTAGTTTACCTCATTTTCTAAAAGTAAGGTTGCGGGCTCCGATGATTTCACCACATCATATAAACCGCATCATGAAACTAAGTTTGCCATGCCTCTAGTTTGCCCGTGGCAAGCATACTCATGCCCTTGCCTTTCGTGAGCTCACCATTCCCGTCAAACTCTGTTACCGGGTGTTCCACAGTGGAACTTCCACTCTAATGTGTGACCCCAAATACACTCTGGGACATAAATATTTTGTAAACATACTCTACTTTACAAAACATTCCTGTACCAGAGGGTATAGCGCTATCATGTGACTTTGAAACAAAATTTTAAAATCGATCCTTCATTCATCCATTTCATTTCTTTCTTCTTTTTGTCAAGTTCCTCTTTTCGAATCTCAATTCCAAATTTTATTCTTAGACGTTCTTTTTGACGATCAACCAAATCAGGTAAGCGACACTTTTTTGACATTTTCGGACCTTAATTTCAAAAATGATCGGGATGATGATCTTAAAGAATCTGTACCGTTATCGTCTGGTGCTTTAAGAGTTTTTCTAGGTACCCTTAAAACATCTCTAATTGACTGTTGAACGTCTTTTGATTCTTTTAATTGAATTCGAATATGAGGAATCGACGGTAATGTCTTCAGTCGGTCACGGGTTATCCGACTTTCTAACGGCCTTATCTGTCCAATCATACGGGGAAGTTTACCAATAAGCTTGCTCCTTTTTGCTACTACCGCGATTCGGTAGAATATTGTTACTCAACCACCGTTAGGCTCTTTTATAAAACTAAATTTTGGAATTTGAAAAATTAAGACATTTCAGACATTCTAGAATTTTTTGAAAAATTTCAAATACCCCAAATCAAATGATTTATTATTCCATCCATTCCTAAGACGCAGTGATACTAGGCACCGTTTGGGTATGAAAATGTCATACCCTTCTTCGCCGAAATTTAGGAATCTGAAGTGTCCAAAAATTTGTCCGAAAAATCGAAAATTCCTAAATTTTCGGAGAAGGCCTGTCATGGGAGTTTTTCAAATTCCTAATTTTTTGGAGAAAGTCTGTCCGAATTCCTATTTTGGTTGAAATTACAATTTTTCTAGTAATATTATTCTGCAGAGCCATTTTTTTGTTTGAATCAGATTAGATCAGAAATCGCGCACGACAAAATTTTTGTCGTGATAATCGTGCGAATCGTGCACGATTTCTGTCGAACTCTGTTTTGAACCTCCAAGTGCAAAGGCTTCGATAGACAAAAAATGAAAAACTGTCTTATTGTAAATAAATCATTATTTTTCGGCTTGAAATTCAATTTTTGATAATTTGAAACAAAAATCGAAGATTCGTAGGCGAAAAAATAATGGCGTAGGTGGTCTTAAAATCCGAATTTAATCGTTTTTATGGTTTTTTAACTCGGAATTAGTTCAAAATCATCCTAGTCGTCGACTTAGTCTTGACCAATGATATAAACGAGAGATTAGAGGAACGTCGTCTCTTTGAAAATTAATTCTAGATTTTGTTATTTTGTATCAAAAGATGTATTTTTACTGAAATAAGATTTTACTAAAATTTATCTTTGAGAATTTCTAATTTTTTGGAGAGAGCCTGTCATGGGAAATTCAGAATTCTCATGAAATTCCTAAATTTTCGGAGAAGGCCTGTCATAGAAAATTTCAAAATTTTCCGAAATTCCTAAATTTGTGGAGTCCTAAATTTCGGCGAAGAAGGGTATATCATCAAAAGAAATTATCAAAACCAGCAACGAACCCTTGTCATAATTAAACGGTTAACAATTTAACCTCAAGCTCAGTTCTGAAGTCTTCATTTAACCTCTCACTGCTCAGAAAACATCACTCATAATAAACTATTCAATAACCGATATCACCGAAAAAATGGTCTCGGCCAGCCTACACAAAATACGCTCCGATACAAAATACCCGGATTAAAATGTGAGTACAAAAATGATTGAGCCAAAGTAGACGGCCTTGTGTCGAGTAGATGGTCTTAAGATTCCTTCGAAAATTAAACCCTACAGTCAAAAAGAATATTCGCAAGACGTAGCACGCTCAGACCGATACGATTTTGCAAGAAAAATACAAAATTTTTACATCATTAATGTACATAGTTATTTATTGTTAAAAGAAAAGTAGATACAAATTATGAAGTTCACAAAAAGGCCAATATTGAAATCAAGTTTCAAAGTTACAGTAATGATGTATCAGATTTAGGAGCACCAAGACGAATATTAAAATGTGTCACGATTGATTCAATCATATGTTCAACACCGTTAATTTTTGAAGCAAGCACCTGCACTTTTGAATCAAGGCTGTCGATCTCGTCAATTTTTTCGATTTGTAACCCACGAATTTTTTCGCGAGTAATTTCCATTGGATCAAACCAATGTTCCAATTTTCCTCTAAATATTGTTTCTCAGTCTATGATTTGGGCAATTTTGGTAATACTGTGCCGTACAATACCTAATGTAGTAAACAGGGGTGTCACACATTCGAGTGGAAGCGTTGGTATTGAACTAGACTACTGTACAGATGAGACTGGAACACTTTACATACAAAATCATACGAAAGTGTTTCACTCTAATGTGATCAAGTTCAATACCAGGTATTCCATTCTATTGTGTGATCCCTCCTCCAACAGTCTAGTATTCACCTCAAGGTAGTTGGTGCATTTAATTCCATCATACAAGCATCTCCATTTTGGAGTTCTTCAGTGAATTTATATCGATAGTCACCTGGAGCACGATACCAAACATCTAATGCAAGACCGATTTTCATAGCCTTTTCTGGTTTATATTTGATTTTTTACGTTGAAGTCTTTCAAATAGAAAACCAATTTCCTTTCTGAGGAGAACAGCTTGACTCTGTACCGATTTGATATCATCAATAGCCAAACCGACAAGCATATTGTTAAGAATAATTGTCATAATGACAACAAAAACCACAAACATTATATAAGCTGTATTGCTATAGAAGTTTATAACACCCCATGTATCGTCACAATCCCCATCATCTGCCAGACAATCGGTATATGAATTCTCACCAAGCTGATCGAAAATGTCTCCCATGTCGAACTCTCCAATCATCATCGCCAGTGATTTCACAAAAGATCGCCCAACTGTTGCGAATCCCGCTTGATTTTGAGTCAACATAAAGAACGATATCGAAAAGCCTTAAAATGGGTTTCAAATGTCATATAAAATTCAAAAGGGGTTCCTGACATGAATGTGAAAACCGACCTAACAGAAAAACGAGACCGATAAAAGCAAAATCTTTGAATGTCTTTAAAACGTTTTCAAACATCAAAACGTAGATTCCAACTTTAAAAGATTCACTACTTTGCTAAGCACTTGTTGGTAAATGGATTTATAGTGGCGCTGGAGAGTAAATCAGTTCCTTTAGGAAGTTTTTGTATGAGCAACAAAAGTTCCATCCAACTTAACCAAACTGCAAATGATCCCACTTTCCATTGCCAATGTTCCTGTGATATAAAATTTAATTGAGAGTTATTTATTTGGAAAACAACCTTTGCTTCTGGGGTTTCGCTACCATTATCAACCAAAAACAAAAATGTACAAATATATAAAGACCATTCAACATAGTTGGCAACATCAAAGAAGTATTCCCATTTATCATAAACGACTTGAAAAATTTCTTTCGATAATGACAGAAGACACATTATCAGGAGAATCCATTTGAAAGGCTTTTTATGGTTTCTGATTTTGCTTTAATTCATATAGGGATATGTTGGAATCCTATACGGAGCAGGGCTACTAGGAACGGTCTTCATCCCGTTCCTCAGACCCCTGATATTGAGTACTATTTTTATCGATTTTTGAAACATGCCTTATCGTATGATGGGACATCATAACATCCCGTACCATCGGTTGATGCATACCACTGATTAGCTACTGGAAAGACTGCTTGTTGAGAAGTTACTGTACAGTTTGATGCGCTATTTTCGTCATAAGTGTAGGGAGGTGGAAGAGTTATACAATATATATTCAAGAGAAGCATAAATATAAGATAAATAACTAAAAAATAATTGATCTAGCGTTGTGAAGCAGGGTATGGTTTTTGAGTGTGGTATTGAGTGTAGCACTTACATAAATTTCCATAGTAAAAGTAAAATCCTATGCGCTTCCATTTAGCATTATATAACGATGTGACAAGTGGATGAAGAGTCAAATTGTGACAATTTGAATCTTGAAGATTTGAGATTTTATTCAATGGGTGATTTAGCTTCAAGACTCTGCTATCAGCCGAGTATGGAGTTTCTTTAGGTTCTTCAAGGTCAGCCAAAGCCACGGATATCCTGTCAACCATCGACTGTCTCCTTTTCGCCTCTGCTTTCACGTCGGTTAACGGCGCCACATTTTTTGAATCTTTCTTTTATATGGTTTCCTGTGATTTATATAACAATGTACAATGTAACGGGACCGTCCACTGAAGATTTTCAAAATATGGCCGTTCATTTTAGGTAAAATTCAAACCACAACCTTGTACCATGCTCTAACTTTATAATCGTCATCAAGAAATTCATATCTAAACTTGATAACAAAGTCATCAGCTTCAAAAGCTTTTCTCGGGGCAGTTGCCAGCGAGTATTCTTCCTTGTCAGCAAATATTTTGATACATCGATTAAACACGAATTCGGCACTGTTCGGCATATGTTCGATTAATTTTCGCATTGGTGTCCAAAAGGTTCCTTCTTCATCCATTGTAGCAGTCTGTAGCGCTTTGTCCCATGTATCAGATTTTAAAATTGCTTCGACACAAGCTTCTTGATAGTAATCAATAGCGTAGTCTAAACAGTTTCGACCTTCATCGGCACCTAAATTGACATTCGCTCCAGATTTAATCAGTAGGGTGACCACATTTGGATGACCATTCTTGGCAGCTGCGAAGGAATTTCAAATAAATGAATTTTGTCTAAGCATATAAATTATATGCTTTATATCAAAGAGCAAGCTCCAGCTATTTATTTGAAGTCCTAACTAAGTGCAATGGCGTGACTTTTGCACGATTTGGAAAATCAACATCAGCATTGTTTGTGATGAGTTCTTTGCAAACATCGTGAGCGCCTACATGTGCAGCTAGAGCCAATGGAGTCGCACCTTGAGGTCACAATTATTTCAGAATAATTAAGTTAATAAGTTCAGAAGAAATTAATATACTTACCTTTACCATTCGGTGTATTTATTTCTGATTCAAGCTCAATTAATAATCTGGCACATTTTAATTTGGCATTTATCGCCGCCTTGTGGATTGGCAAATCCAAATTCTCATCGGCATCTTGGACGAGCTTGTGATCTGCTTGATGTAGCAAACGGACAATACGATCGTGACCTTCTTCAACAGCGAAATGCATTGGCGTCTTGTCCTTGTGATTTTTCACTCTGACATCAGCCCCATTCGCAATCAGGACAGCACAAACTCGAGCATGTCCACGCTGGGACGCAATGTGACATGCAGTATTCTGTTGCGAATCTCTCAGATTGATCAATGAACGAGCTTGTGGTCGAAGAAGAATCTGATGAAGATATCTTTCATGACCCTCCATCGCTGCTATAAATACCAATGATCTGTCATGCTAAAATTGGTTTTCAAATTAGTGTTTTTCATATTTATAAAACAAAAATTTCATAAGTTATGAATCATAACTTATTAAAAGTATCAATTTATAAACCAGCCTTATCTTTCTCTCCATATGAGGCGCCGTTATCCAGCAAAACTTTTGTAACATCAATATGTCCTTGTGCCGCTGATATCAAAAGTGAATTCGATAAAAATTCGGTCGACGATCTAAATATATCAACTGTAACGGAATAAAATATAATATTCTTCGAAATGGCGCCCTCTATATTGCTTCTTTGGGGAGTCGTTCTCCTCTCTCTCCCCTTTGTGAGCAGAATATGATATTTTATTCCGTTAGGTATGTTAAAGTCTTTAACTTAAAGATTAAGATCACGATTCTCTATTCAATGAATCGAACTCGAAAAATCGAATGGCTGACTTGGTCGGTTTGAAATTACCTCTTTGTTAGAAATTTGATTACTTCTAAATTATTATGCTTTGATGCCATGAACAGTGGTGTCTCCTTGTTACTATTCTTACTATCAATTTTGGCGCCTGATTTGATCAACTCTTTTGCGACTTCTAGACAACCAGTTTCCGCAGCTATATGAAGCGCCGTATTTCCATTGAGCTGTGAACTGTTCATTATTCGGCGTTTGAGATCGTATATTTCCATTTGATTTATGAGATACTAACAAAGACTCAATTAGAAAAGTTGTGGCTAAAGTATAACTAAATAAAATATCATAATTTTCTGAATCGCGCCTTCTGTATTGTATTTTCGGAGAGTCGATCTCCTCTTTGTGAGCAGAATATGATATTTTATTCCGTTATACGTTTTATGATATGTCACATGGGCTACGTGATATACGGTTTATACGATATGATACAATATGAATGCTTTAGTTTTGTCATATGTTCATAGAGTTGTGTGACATGACATTACCTTTACCAGATCAGGATTTTCTGATTCGACAGCATAATGAAGAATATTCGCACCTCTACGATCAACATCGCTCAAGGCTTTCGACATAACGACATTTCTGTCCCTTGCCGTACCGTAGCACAAATTCAATTCGGCTGACCCTAAGGATGCAAAACACATATCCAAGTAATCTAAATGACCCTCTTTTGCTGCAATATGGAGTGCTGTTGCTCTTTCTTCATCCCTTGAAAGGTTGTTCTCGTGAAACCATATGAATCATATGATTCATAAAATGTATAACCAGAAAAGATGTCATAATCTGCTCACAAAGAGGGGAACGACTCAAAATACAAAAAAGAGGGCGCCCTTCAGAGAATCATGATCTTTTTTCTGGTTATGCAAGATATGAAATGAAACCTTGACAAAAAGCTGAGTAAACAACCCTTTCCTTATTGCAAAATCTGCTCCCTTTTCGAGTAGGATTGGGAGGAGGTCAAGATCACCATTTTTACTTGCCAGGCCAATTGGAGTTAGTCGTTGCTTATTTTGGAGATTAACATTTGCTCCATATTCAAGCAATATTTCCGCGGCGACTTTTGATGATCTTGTAACAGCATAATGAAGAGCAGTATCACCAAAGGTATCTCCTTGGTCAATTATTTCACGACCTTTTAATTCAATCATTTTATCCAATAGTAGTCTCATTGCAGTCTTAATATGAACATCAAGGTCGGTGGTCTTCGAGAAATTTGAGTTTTCAAATTCAAAAAAACTCTCAACCATTCAATCATAAAACTTTCTTTACCTCTAAGTCTTCAGTAGTTTCATTTTCCGTGACATGCTCAATCATACTTCTGTCACTTTCTACTTTGACAAAAAGTGATTTTCGAACCATTTTTCCTTTATGTTTAGCAGCCAAATGTATTGGTAGACAATCTTCTGCTCCTTTTATTGTCGGATCTGCTCCATTTAAAATTAAAAATTTAATACAGTCGCTTTGATGAGTTTTTGATGCACAGTGTAGTGGCGTTAACCCATCCTCATCCTGCTGATTTATTATCGCTTACCAAGTTTTTAAAAATTTTATTTTTCATTGGCCATCATGCCTAGGTAATATTCCCTGAGATGTTCGACGAACAGAATGTGTTCGAATATAATGGGCGAATTGACCGTAGACAAAAATCGTGCCAAATTTTGGCAAGATTTTCTTGTAGGATTCGACACGATTTATTTAGGATTTGGCACGATTTTTTTAGGATATCAGAAAATCGTAAAAAATCGTGCCATTTTGATCCTAAAAAGTCGTGCCATCCTTGAACCGTGTACAAAAATCCTGACAAAATTTGTTCCTACTTATGGTTGATGGTGCCTCAATGCTAGCACTGGAAAAAAGCACTAGTGCTTAGAAAATTGTGAAGAGCCAGTGCCAAATAAAATGTTTTGGCTAATGTTTGAAAAAATAAATATTTTTGACTCTTCAAAATAATATTTTTGTCAGAATATTCTGAGCAAAAACTTTTTAATAAAAAAATGCTCCTAGCACCTACTGGCAGCGAAAATCAAAATTTTGAAAAATAAATCTTGTGACGTTATGAATCATAACTTATGATGACTTGAAATGACCAAAATTCACATAAAAAACTTTTTGATCATATTCGGAATCAGCAGACAAAGCTGCATTAGAAAGTCCCAAATTAGGGTTAGGGTCAGTTCCGAATTCGGCCAAGTTTGAAAATTTTGGCACGATTTTTGAAGGACTTGGCACGATTTATTAAGGATTTGGCACGATTTGTTAGGAATTTAATTACAGAAAATCGTGTCAAAAATGGCACGATCATTGTATACGGTTGGCGAATCTTCACCCCGAGCTTAGGCCCGATTTGAAACTCTAACCGGTAATAGCTCTTGGCCGCTTGATCACATCAACAAACCGATTACAGATTTGGCATCAACGTAGTCGTTTTTTCCAGTAAATGGATAGAAATTGCTTATTGAACGCATTCTAAGAATTGCCACTCCCAGGGAATAGTACCTAAGTATGCTATTCATTAATATTTTTGAAAACTAGCCTGCGTTGGAAACATTATTATTTTTCTTATTGGTTATTGCAGTAGTAGTAAGACCGTACTCTGCATCCTGGATTTTATAGACTATACGTTTCATTACTTCTATATTACCATCAGTTGCTGTTGAAAATAATGTAGCGTCTTCTGGTATATAGTCAGGGTCGTCCATTGGGTCCACCACTACAACTGATGCCACTTCAGATGGGGGCTATGATAAGTTTTCAATGCTGACTAGATGCCGCTCTCACTGTCAATTTCATTAAAATCCTTTTAATCATCAATTTGAAAACCAGCCTGAGTCGATAGAGCTTCATTTATTCTTACGCCTGACTGATTTATTACTGTGGTCCGAAAGTTTTCCATGAATTCAGATTTTCTCGAATTCTAAAAAGAAATGGTTAGGTTGGTTGCGGTCTAGTTTCCAACGAATCTGGTCATGAATCTGGTCATACAACACTTACAATTGATGTTTTACTAGGATTGTCACTAAGTTCAATGGGCTCAACCTTGGCATTTCCCTTATTTTTCTGTTTACGTTTTCTCGACCTTGATCTTGACCGAGATCGACCGGAACGAGATCGACTTTTCTTTTTCCTTCTTCGAGGTGAAACCTTTTATTGATCACGGACTGGTCTTAAGTAATGACAGAGAAATTTTCCCACAAACAAATTTTCGTGAATCCTTTCCTTATATGGCCATTTTTCTTCGCGACCTCTGGTTTCATTTTCGCTTTGCCATTCCTCAATTATTGATCTGTTTAGTGTGTTTAAATTTTCATGTATAACACTTTCTGGTACCCTTTCGGGGTTATTATTATCGGACCAGACGTCAGATTCATTTCTGGCACTTTTTTTCGATGATTTCTTTTTCTTCTTTCGTGGTGACTTCCCGAGAAGATTTGAATTATCCCGGAAGTCTGGTTCTGGTTCAGATTGGCTTTTCCATTCCTCCATAATTGACTTGTTTAGAGTGCTTAGAATGGCTTCATACTTTTCGTCAAGGGTATAAATTATAAACATAGTCAACAGTTCACCGTTGACACGCGTTGCGCCCTCTCGCGTGTCAAGGTTGAACTGTTATCCATGTTACCGTACATTATCAATTTGAAGGGGTACTAGTAGTGCCGCACTATAACGGAAATTGTGTGTGCATTATGTATAAGATACGAATGTTTGAAACTGGACCTAAGGTTTTCTCGCACTCCAGATTCTTTAATTGGGGAAAATGGTGGAATTTCGGCTATACTGAATTTGTTTTTCTCGGTCAACTTCATTTTCGACGTCATACTAAATGATTCTGTTGCCTTACGTGTGCCCATACTAGCCGTTGCTGCTTCATCTACCGAATATATATACTTAAATTCATATTAAAGGGGTTGCTCATCAGTGAACAAAGGTGTATGTCTGTTAATGTATGACTAGGAATGCCCATGTAAAAACATCGATATTTCAGAGTTAGTTTTCCAGCGTGACGAAGTATTGTTTTTGGGTGTTTTGAAGTCCTCTTTCCGAAAATTGAATAGAAAATTATTTTTGACCATTTGTCATGTGTCAAAAATGACAGTATGACTCACATGTTCGTGTTGCTCTGGTGGATCAGTATTGTTCTTTGTCATTCTTTCTAGCTTGCTGGATTTCGGTTGTGCAGTGATTTGACCTTCCCTTTTGATTTTTCCAATCTGTTTGTTAAATGCTTTTACTCCTTTTTGCGCTGCGATCTCGGTTTGTATAGTATCTATTATGGTCTTCCTATAATATAATATAATATTTGATAGTTTTCAGTCTGAGTTACCTTTTTGGGTCAACGTGTCTATCCGGTGGGAGATCTTCTAGGATACTTTCCATTTTAAATGCAAGTTTTTCCATTTTTATAGCTTTTTCAAGTTTGAAATTTGATGAGATATTCGATCATTATCAAAACTTCAAGTAAAAAATTTCAAACGGACCTTTACTGTCTCTGCTAGGGGCTGAATTTTGGCCATTGACGCTGCTTTCTTGCCTACTCACGCTATTATCTAGCTGTTTAGATTCTCTACTATGTTCCTTGGCGGATTTTGATGTCTTTAAAAGGTTTTAAGATTTCAGAGGACAAAATATCAATTTGAAAACAAACCTTAGTTATTAACGACGTCTTACTGACTGTTTTACTGATAAGTGATGTTTTTGAATATTTTTTTGAAACATTTGAATCTCTTGTACTGCTCGTGTTCGACTTTTCCTGTTCCATTTTGGATTTTTTCAAACTGATTGACAAAAAAAAGTTTTTTTTGAAAATTGTAAATATTCTAGAAACTTTTTCGAAAATCAGTTCTCAGTAAAAATGCGACGACATAAGGTCCGTGAATCGAAGAAATATGACGGCAAGAAAAGGAAAAATAAGGGAAATCTGTCATATTTCTTCCCCCACCGTTACAAATGAAATGGTTAACAAAAATGTAGGAAAAAATATTTCATTGAAAATGCACTTTCGGTCAAATTTTTGAAGTTTAAGATAATCAACGTTCATTACGTTATCAAAACCAGCAAAATTTCTCCCGTAAGTACACTTGTGTACCGCAAAAGGGTGAACAACCGCACCAGAAGACAATAGTTATCGCCGTCAACAGTGACGGACGATGTAAATTACAGTCTATAATCTTCATAAAATATCTTTACCTAAATTAATAATCGGTAGTTTCAACCGCCCTCATTTAAAGTTTTGAGAATTTCCACACTCATGACTGTAATAAAATTCCCATCTCGGCGTGTTCTAAACGCATGATGTTCTAACGTATGATGTAGTAAATATTAAAAACATAACTGATGTTATAACTGGTTCACACAGCAACTGCTTGTAGTTGATTGCTTTTTATAGGTTGGTTTGAGAAAACCACACTAGTTTCCTCCAGACGACAGAGTTTATAAACATTTAAACGACAAAATTAGACAATAATTCTAATATAATAAATATTAATAATATTTTTTGAAATTTCAAATATGGATGACAGTAAATGTCATATGTTTTAATTCTTTTTAGAAGTTTCATTAAGATATGTCAATTTAGTTTAAATTAAACTATTATAGTGATTCACAAAATATAATTCATATCATATGATAAAAAAATACGGGCTTTTGCTTCAATGATCTAATAACCTTGGAAGTCCCATAACCTTGACTTTCAACCATTTGTTTTCAACCTGCTGCTGATCCAAAGTTTTCCAAAAAAGTTTTCAACCTTCTAAAAAGTTGAAAGTCATGGTTATGGGACATCATTGCTTTGCTTAGCTCGCAAATAAGAAGTCATAAAACTGTACAAGAACTCTGTGAGATAATCAATCACGATCAGTGTTACCGGTTGAAACCCGTTTTTTCAAAATTGATCTCCCATAGTCTACCCTGGGCGACCCGGACTACCATGGCCCATAATCTAAAATGGGTCACCCATTTAGAATATTTGTCACCCGATATTTTTATTGGAAGCACCGATCGCAAGAAAGTTGAGGTATTTCAAATTGCCCAAAAAGTTCGAGAAAGGACCCGGAGAAAACCAAAGATAATTCCAAGGTCAAATGGCACGATTCATTTAAATCATTTATGATGGGAACAACGTATACGAGAATGTAAAGTTTTAAGAATTCTAGAGAAATTCTTGCAGAAAATATTTGGAATTTACCCTTAAGTATAAGAAGGTAAACTTTGAATACAGGGTTCGTCATTAACTTATGATTTTAAACTTTGATTTAATTTGTTTCGGCAATTAGAAGCAAAGGGCATAAATTTTAGCGCATATGAAATCAATCTGAATATTTCTAACCACAAGGAACCAAATCGCTTATGTTTTGTGACATTGGGTTGAACCGAGATAATTCCAAAACATTTCATGGTCTTAATGGTTCATGTTTAGCCAACTCAGAGAGATGTTACAATGCTCTTTGAAGCTCAGAGCGAATCCCCCGCGAAATTTAACATTTTTCGAAATTCGAAGAGTTATTATTCATTTTATTTGAATTGTGGACCGCTGCCTCATCGTCGTCAATTTGCGTAAAAGTTATAATTTCAGATAAGCAGTATTTTCATTTTTGCTGCCTTCTTAGGTAATCGAAGCACTGGATTTAAGTACTTTGGGAAAAAATAATCCCTTAATGAGTGATAAGATTATTATGCCCTTGCTTCGGAAAATTGAAATTTTTGCTCAAATTAATAATCAGTTGGAGTTGAGTCCCCTTGCCACTCATCCATATATTGGTCATAAGCTGAGCATCAAGTACTAGTTTTTAGTTACCTTTTTAGTATTTCCTTCGAAGCACAGCTACTTTTGGGTCATACCAATTTAGAATTCTTGTGATTTCTTGAGATCAGATAGAAAGTGAATCTGAAATATTCGTATTCATATTTGGGATGTATCCGTAAGGGCACTTCCGGCTTAGTAAATAAAGTTTCATCAGGAGTTATTCAGAACATATTTCTAAATTACTCAAAGCTGCATGATTTTCGTTTTCTTAATTTTGGATTTCTGGGTCGTCCATTTTTCCCAGCTTCTCGCGACTCGCGATCATTTCTCAACTTATGAAACTTAATAGCAGCTTTTTTGTTATTCCATAATATTTTATTCAGGCTTCAAAGGTCGTTTAAGGTATCTTATTAGAGCATAATCAACCTTTTTCATTTCAAAAAAAATCATAAAGAGATTTTAAAGTTTAAATTGCATTCTTAATTTTTCAAATGACGGGTTTCATAATTGAAAAACCTTGATCTCGGCTTTTAGAAAGAGTATCCGATTCAAATTATGGACGTTTAAAAATTTTGATATTTCCATGATATTTCTATGATCCAAAAGTTAGAGTCTTTAGCTGTTCAATCAAATTGATCCTGGGCTCAGTTTTAGAATGATCAACGGACTGACCGATGACTGGCGAATTTGGGGATTTTTCGGACTGAAATTGAACCGGGACTTGACAAAACAAGCCACCAAGCTCAATCCTTTACATGGTTAGAATGATTGTCTGATTCAAAATGACGCGGCCTCGCGAGAATCGATGAAAATTGAAATTAAAACGTAACGATATTTCCAATCATTGATAATAAAGGGCTTGAAATTGGAAAAAAAATTCTCGAAATTATCGGTAAAAATTCTCAAAATAGCGCTAAAACTCGCTCGCTGCCATCTAGTAGTAATAAGTATCCTTTTAGTCGCGTTTCACGTTTGAGAGGTATATTTTCATAAAACTGAGTTTTTATTATTCTAAAATTATTTTTGTGTATTTTCACGTAAAACTGCGTTAGGATTAGCAAAAATTATCAGCAGTGATTCAATCTGATCACATTAAAACTCCTAAAGTTTTCAAAATCTTTTCCAAAAATCAAGAGAGTTTTGAGATCATTATATCTTAATATACTGTATATGAATATCACTGTTTACATGAATATGACTGATATTATATTATATACAAAATGTTTCAGCTTTTCTAACAGTGTTACAATAAGCATTTAGAAAAATTCAACGTATTAAATTATCACTATTATAGTGATAGCTTGCCGATAGAAACGCGAGAATGTGGCTATAAAATTCCCATTTTTATACAGTTAAAGCGCGCGGTCTTCGTTAGTCTTCTGAGTTGTTGTTGTAGTTATCGTTACTGGATCTGTATCTCTGGTTTTCTGTTAATGACATGAAATGTTTTTTAAGGATTGCTGATAGGTGATTTTCGTGCGTCATCGCTGCAGGAGAAAATATGAATGATATTACTTTTGCGCTGATCAATCAGTGTTTATGGAATGGAATTTCAGCGTTCTATATTCTATGTTCTAATTCTCATGCCTATCAAATATAAAATTTTTTATCCAATAAGACCTCTAGAGGTGCTTCTTGGTGACATTCTTCGCGAAATTCAAGACTCGAAGAGCTCAAATGAGTAACACCCTCAAAAAATGATTGAAAATGCTTCTATTACCATTTTAGGTCGTTGTAATTTTTGTCAAATCAGATCAAGAAGTACATAAGGGTTCTACTCTTACCACAGTCACTTCTAAATGATTACCGTAACAAGTATCATTGCATAATTTATACGCCAAATAAATCAAAAATAAAAATTTCAACTTAATATCATCATAATATGAGAGAAGAATATTGAATCACATTCGAATTTTGATTTTAACGTACAATTTTCAGACCGTTTTAAGGATGTTCTTAACCTGACCTATTTTCTTCCTGACCTTAATGTTTCCCATATAAGTTAGGTGCAGTGTGACAAAATAACTAAGAGAAGATATCCGTCACATTTGTTTGATCTAATCACTCATCATTCATATATTCGTTTATTAAATTGAGCAGATGAATAATTGAAATTTTTCTTTGAATTTTTGAAAATCTAAAAAGGTAGATTTTCAATTCACTTTCTTTGACCAATCACAGGTACATCTCAACAGCCAATCAGAAATGTTTCGAACGCGGCGCTGTTAAAACGATAAAGTGTTTTGAGAACCCGCCTGGGTGAATCCACCACTAGGTGAAACCCATGAGATCTTGCTGCTGTTTTTGTCGTTTATGATCTTCGTATTCTTTCTTTATTTTTTGATATTCCTTTCAAAGTTTTATTTTCTTTGCTCAGCAATCGTTTGAAAAACGCTCTGGGACCAAATCATCATAAATTTATTTTTCTGACAAAAATTGTCATTTTTGTTGAAAATCGAGGCTTCTCAAGTGAACAAAAATGACCAATTAACATAACCAGAATAGTATACATATCTTATCATATACGTCAAAACCACTATTGGCTACTTGGTTTTGGATGATAATGACATTTGATTGCGTGAAACGTTGAATAATGACATTTTTGAATTATGACTATTATTGGACGCGACTTTATCTAGAATTGAACAGTGTGATAATTCAAAACTATATAGTCTATATAAATTATATAGAGGAAACGCGATTAGAGAGCGGTAAACGATAAATAAACTTTCCTTCCATAGATACGATTCCAAAAATGACCTGTGAACAAACCAAATTTTTCTTCTTCCACATTCGGTCACTGAAAAACATCATTTTTAAAGAAATTCTAACTTAGAGAAAAAATCAATTGTGGCTTAAACTGTTTCATGAGTTCGTTCTGAATTTGAAATTCATAATTTCTGACGAAGTGAATTTTTAAATATCCAATGATAAAAAGTGAACAAGGGGTCTCTGGCTGATAAAACGGAAATCTTACCTATGAACGTTCCAATAATTCCCACCAAAAGGAATATCTAAAAAATCAAAATACAAATAAATAAACATTTTTGAATTCTTTGACTTACGATTGAAACAACTAAAACTGCGTAAAATTGAGCATCTTCAAAAGTTATATCCATCTCTAACCTCCATCCGAATCTAACAAGTTAAAACAATTATTGCGTCCGAGATTTTTGTTCTCTTTGGATAATCTGCTTTAATCTACCCTGACCTTGAAATAAAATAGAAAAAGTCCTTCCCAGGAATAGTCAGTCTCTTTTCCAAATTCTGATCCCGAAGGTGGTTTTAGAACTTCTAGAAAATGAGGCTTGGGCATGAGGACGTCTGACGTTCAGGTTTTGGTTAATTATGCATACTATTAAAAATTCTATTCTGAATGAGTTGAAATAATATAGGACTTCCGTCCGCAGACGAACCAAGACTCAAACTTGGTACACTCGATCAATTAATCACTTTGAACAGATACCCAAACGAAGAATTTGCAAGGGAAAGGTTTAACTTTTCCCGGCATTTTCATTTTTAGGGCGAATATCCTTCAAAAAAAGAAAAAAAGGAAAAAAAAACGCATGTGACTTATTTGCAATGATCCCGAAGTAGTTATGGCTTTGTCTTCAAATTCATCGCAAACCCAGAAATTTTGCGTGAACTCATCATTTTGTTTAAAAATTGAATCCATGCGAACATTGTTTTAAATTCCATCATCTTAGTTACACTTGAAACGTATCGTTCCAGAGTTATGAGCCGAGTTAAGAACTTATAATGACACACGTCGCTTTTTCTTTAGAATTTTGGTCGAGTCTAAAGACGCTGAAGTGAGCGTGTCGAGTGTGTGCACCAAAAACCAACAGATTCACTGTATTAAACTAAATTATAACAAGCCAATTGTCGTGTTCTTTCCTGATTTTAGACCGGATTGGAACCAATTTTTAAACCGTTTTTCGGTGGTAAGGAGGGGTTTAACCCAACAGACCTGATCATATCCGTCGTAGTTCACTACAAGAAATGATAAGGAACTAATCCCCGTTTGATTAAACCCTTCCACTCAAGTTCTTATGAAGAAACCTTATCATATTAGGCTAATAGGTCCATTTTGCATCGTAGGAATAAAATAACGGGATGAAAAAACATATAGAGACCATAAATTATTTTTGTTCAGTGGTTATTTATATCAGTTTTTGACTTTTTTCGTTAAATTAATTAAACGGTCGGAAGATCATAAATTTTTGTCGAAAATTGATCATTTTCTCATAATTATCGGAACTTTCGAATCGAAACTTTCGAATCGGAACTTTCGATGATTCAACATAAGATCGAATTAGCATTCAGAGAATATTCTAAAATGACCTCAGATGACCCCAAGAATGCTTCATCTTACCTACGTACATGATTTTACCACTCAGCGATGTTCGAATCAGAGTTACGCAGACATGCGTGTCTGCGGTTTGTCTGTGTCTGCAGACATGTCTGCGATTTTTCATTTTCACAGTGTCTGTGTCTGCGTCTTTGTCTGTGCCAGAAAAAAATTGAATGTCTGCGTCTTCGTCTGCGTTGGAAAAAAAATTGAATGTCTGTGTCTGTATCTTTGTCTGCGCTGGAAAAAACCTGAATTCCTTAGTCTGCGTCAGAAAAAAATCGAATGTGATGTTTTCAGGCATTGTTTTGAATTCGGATTTAGTACCGTCGTTAGTTTATTTTGTTCATTATTTCGAAGTGCGGATGTTTGAATTTTCCAGCTGTCATTCTAGGTTCAAAGAGCATTTGAACTCTGGTTGGAATCACATTATCATTTTCACAGTTTGTTTTCTGTAAGGACCTTACAGTAAGGTTCAAAGTAGATCAAGTTTTGTTAGTTAACTACAACAATGTATTTCAAGGTTCAGTCCTTTCTGTAATTTGGTCCGTTATTCAAAAAACAAATTATGTTGGTCCGACATATACTGTTTCAAAATGCTGAGTAACGAACATCATGCCGTACATGCATTTTACAAATCTATCAATGCGATTTGACCTGGTTCTCTTATGATTTTTGAGATTGACCAATTTTGACAAAGATGTTTTCAAATCAAGTTATCGGTTTAATAAATCCGCTTTGTCTTCAACTTCAAAATTTGATTAAGAAACAAAAATTATAATTATTTTTATCACATCGTTAAAAAATCAAGTTGTGGTTTGTAAGGTGGGTCACTCTATAATGTGACCCCTGTTTATAGTAGGTAACATATTGGCGTTATACATTTGGTTTCAAATAGAAAGACATTGATTGTTTATGTTTTATCTTAATTTGTGAAAATCAAGTTTTTATCTTTGTTAAATTCTGCCCCATGCGGAATTCGGGTCCAATGACCATCGGGAAGACGCAGTCCACTTTTTACAAAAGATACGTACGCAAACACGTGATTTGGGTCAACCCTACATGTGTTTGCTGCTTTTCGGTGAGTTTTGTTAGCCGATAACTACCTGAATTTAACATAGGGTGAACAATCGGATCAAGCCGTATCCTAACGTGTGTGACTGGTTTTTGGTGATAGTCACGTTTAAAGGTTACACAAATCTGATTTGTCAATCCGACGATGTTTTAATTTGTCCGATCAGTAATCCATTTAGAATTGTGAGTTCATTACAATCAGGACCTGGTTA
Source organism: Oikopleura longicauda (assembly GCA_004367895.1). Lineage (NCBI taxonomy): Eukaryota > Metazoa > Chordata > Appendicularia > Copelata > Oikopleuridae > Oikopleura > Oikopleura longicauda. Next base: position 5,197 of record SCLD01099056.1, on the reverse strand, counting down.
TTGACTCACGTGACTTTTCGTGATGATAGGAATTCAACGGTTCTACAGACCCGTGAAGATGACATGTGTGCCTTAATACTATAAGGAATAGAATTCTATTAATTTATTTGAAAAGATTTGGAAATCCTCCTTAAGACCAAATTGGTATTATATAAGTATTGGCAAGGTGACTGCTAAGTAGTACTCAAAATCTATGAAATAAACACCGAATTAGGCAAAAAGTACTCAGTTAATAAAACAAGACGAGCAACTCCCGGGACGAAATCCTTCAATTTAGTCTGTACACTACTCTATGTGGTGCGGGTATTTTTTTCGATTGGGAGCCCAACCGGTCAATTTTATCTGGGAGGTCATTTTCTTTTAGCGTTTTGATCCTGTTTTGAAACCTTGTGGTTTTAATATTGGTTAGCTTAGCATATTCATTGAAGATCAGAAGAATCAACAGAAGACCAGTCATTAACCACACAAATTAAGGTCGAGATATTATCCGAGAAAACATTTAAAATCAGGCAACGTCAGAGTTATGAAGTTTGCACTACTGATGGCAATACTGATTTCTAAACTCGAATGCGAATTCGATAGGCAAATTACCACATTCATAACCACGTGGTAATATTGGTAAACTCTCATGATGCTTAATTAGTTTTGCATATCAGAATTATAATATCATCTCTCTAAAATGAATTGAAATCCCCCACTGAGCAATTTTAGACTTGACATCGGTTGTAAAACGTAAAAAATCTAAATGAGAAAATTGATAAAATTCTCAACCAGTTTTTTACCTTTTACCATTTTTACTAAAATATTCCAAATTGAATTTAAAATTGTCAGATAAAAACTGAACTACCACTTCCGTGGCAACCTATAGATAGCAATCTTGACAGTGGTATACGTATTCAAAAGTTTTTATTACTTACCAGGTAATAAACAAGGCTACACCTGACATGAGATAAACTGGAATTTGAATTCTAGAGAAAATTCTTGCCTCGTACGAGCATGTTCCATACGTTCGTAATTCTAAAAAATCTAGAAATTGAATCCTAAATGGAACGTGGGCCGTGCCAACGTCAACGTAAAGACATTGAGACCGTTAATTAATCCGCCCAAACTGGAACAATTTCATTCATTTACCATGATATATGCATTGTGTTGTATTACCGTTAATGACGGTAACCGTGTTTTCGAGCGAAAATACGAGCGCATAAAATATCAGGAATATTTAAAAATATGCTCGAAAATGAACAGATACTGGTTTAAACATCAGAATTTCCTATTTTTTATTTATATCATATTAATATAATGGTAGTGAAGTCATTGATGTGCTTCTTTAGAATTCCAAAGTCATAAGGGCGATTCCTCGGATCAAGATTAAATTGAGCGAGAACGGCAGCTGCCGGCGGCAGTTATTCTAAGAAAAGGTAATTCTCGCAAAATTGAATCGACCAATAATTTAAATTTTCCACGTTGATAGAGAAGGAAATATAATCTTCAAATGAAGAATCAGAAACCTCCCAAGAAACCATTCAGAAGTCATTTTTGGCTTTAACAACAAATTCAATTTACAATTTTTTTCAGATTTTATATCCTAACATCGCAGAAAATATTGATGGTATTTCAATCATAAAAACCCATACAGTAAGGAACCTTGTCTACAACTGGGAACCAACTCTTTTACGTCATTTGCCAAAAATTAATACCTTAACTGTATTGGAATGTAATGATGCGTTACTTTACTGCCCCTTTCTACGTACTTTGTCACGCGGGTATATGCTGTAATTTTAGTCACTGTCAAATTTTTGCGTAAATTCAGGTATAAGAAGGTGAAAAATGCAGAAACGGGTCAAGAACCGCGAGTATTTGTTTTTAATATTTGATAAATGCCCATATTTGATCGCCAAAATTAACCATTTTTGACAAATTTTGCACGTTACTGAAAATTGACATACCGTGTAACACCACCATAATTCATGATTCATGATAAAGTATTATTTTTGTCGCGATCCGCATATGACGTTCCCTCTATACTAAACAGCCATAATCCATTGAATCGTACATTCAGAATAAAATTATCACGAAATCTCTAACGAAACTCAAAATTCTTAATTCTTGCTTCTTCAACTTGAACTCTAGAAGAAATCCAGAATTAGTTCCGCTAAGGTTTTGTTCATTTTCAAGTGGAACATATTACTAGAACATATATTAGTTATATCCCGTTACAACCATTTTACACGTATGTTCATTGACTCATACAGGTAATTTCGCCCAAAAAATTCCCCTAGATATGAAAATTGTCAATTTTGTTCAAGCCAATGATCACGTTTATAGTCATTCTATTTGGAGATGAAGTGATTTGTGTAAAATTAGACGAAATGTGATTTACATGTTTAACCAATACTTTAATTGAGTTAAATGTATTTACTGATGCCACATACTTTATGTGACATACAATATGTGTTATGCTGGGAGTGACATACAGGTCAACGTACCTACTTTGAAACGTTGCATTTCTAGCTTGCTAGCAAAGTCAGATGCGACTTGTATGATATAGACTATATCCGCCAATTAAACTGTGTCTAAAATAACACAGCAAATCCAGGTTCATTTTTTATCGGAAGTCTCACCGAAAACGGACCGGAAGACACCTGTTTGAGAATTTTCATCACGTCTATGATTATAGTAATAATGACTATAGTAATATTCGTACATTTTATTTCACTGTATCTTGCATAACTGCTGAAGGGTTGAAATAAAGTTAAGTGGGCATTCATCGTTAACAACAAGGTTCACATAATACATCAAATTAGAGGAGATTCCATCGAGTGTTTAGAACCTCGAGTACTCATAAGATAAGGAAGTATCTTGAACGCAATCAAGAGTCTTCCATCTACCATAAAACCACACCAGAAATAATTAAAAAAGATCACAAATCTGCATTTTGATAAAACCATATCACTTAGATTTCCTCATATCGTATCCTGAAGCGCCATGAAATTTAGTTCAAAGCTAAACAAATAAAGAACACACGTATTCAATTTTGATTCAAATTGAGAAGTTCGCGTGATAAGAATTCCGACAACACCCATGAAATAGCATCCAGTCGGTCGTTTGGTCATGGTCATAAAAGTGGTCGAGTCATACTGTGTGAATTTGAGGTAAAAAAATCTGTAGGTTTTGTGTAGGAGTGAGTTGAAGTTGGCATGAAACTAATAATTACGATTGATTCATGACATCATTTAAGTGTAATGTTGAAGTAAGGGTTTAGATGACGAGAAAGATGACTTTCAACGCCGGAAGGACGTATTCTTAATTCAATTCTAGATTTTTCGTGATATAAACAGTACGGTAAATCGTCATTATATTCGCTTTCATAGCGTCTAACCGGCTCCTCGATCTCCCGCTGGCACCAAGATTAGGCTAATCTACTCAATGTTTTGACGATTAGAAAAACTTTCACATTTCGTCTTGTGAATCAGTTCGATTTCCCTAAAAGTGCTGAATCACTGCTAATAAATGCGATAAGTAAACGGTTGAGTAAATCGAGCTTGGAGACCAATTGATAGCACGCTGCTGGGCAACCAATCCGAGAGCAACTCTTAAAGCAACAGTCTAAAAACCCGCCTCAAAAACCTAAAAATAATTTAGAACCCCGATATTTAGGCTGAATTCCGAGCGATTTGTTAAATCAATACGATTTGTGATGAACATCCATAACCATGGCATAACTAGAGTAATTTAAGAGTGAAATTTTGATATTTATGGGCCGGATGAATTTCACGAAAAGTATGCCAAAAACTCAGTTTACAACAGAAACGAATTTTTCGCTTTGAAACATCTCGGTTATGATAAACAATTTGTTACCATTCACCATTCACGTTCATGGTCAACCATAATGGGTTGGTAACTACCGTATAAAACCGCTATAAAATTAAATTGAACGATTAGACGTTCAAATGAGATCGTTTTTTTAAACTCGAAACTATATCAACGTTAGTTAAGTTCACTCAAAATCAGTTCAAACTAATTGATTTTCTGATATCCAAGGTCTTGTAAGCATTACAACCACGGTTAGAATAGCACCGAAGAATGGTTTCCAAAATTCGTCCAAAACTCGGAAGTTTTCTATCCTTGAGACTCAGTTGCCGGCCATTGTTTACTACTCATAGATCTGGACAACCAGGTTCTCGTGTCAGGTCTGACTCAAAATATAACGTTATCGTTATATTTTGTTACGTAGTCGTAATTTACAGGGGTTAGTTGGTTTCTATCTCAAAATGATCAAAATGGTTGTAATTCAAACCGGTAAGACAATAAATAATGCACTTTACCCTAATGTAAACGAAAATGAACGGGTTCGATTCGAAAAATCCTCGGTAATACTTGTTTTCGAGCATGAAACAAAGTTAGGCGACGAGGTTTTTACTGCTAAATGCTGTAACCAGATGGATCTTATACATCCGAATTTACTTAAAAGCAGAGGTCGGCCTTCCGACGTTTGTGAGGTGACTTACCATGGTCTTACCGAGGATTGAACTTATGAAATAATTTACGAAACCAACAAACATGATCAACTAAGCGGAACATATCCGATTCGAAATTTTCCAGAATTAAAATTTCAACGAAAATGGAGTTATTTTAAAATTTTGTCATTATTTTTAATCACTGCTCAGAAAATTAAGCATTTATCGTCGCCTTGTGATTCCGTATAGCATCAATACCGTGAAAATAAACTCGATTTGAAAGAGCATCTCATCTTGAATTTTTATGAGAAAATCATTGCATCACATGCTTCGTGCAATTGAAAATATGAAATATTCGTTTAGAGTCTAAACTATACTTGTTTTATTTTTGCCCGTTTAGGATTCTCAAAATAACGATATCATTACTTATGGCAAATTGTCCGGGCATAACTCAGCCCAATTCATTGAAAACTCATCCATTAAAGCTCAGGTCAAGGCGAACACGAAAATATTCATAACGTTTTGGTATAATTTTTAGAAAAAATATTTGGTCAACAAAAAATATCATTCAGATGTAAAAATAAGGCGAAATACGCTCCAAGACAAATTCCGAGTGGTTTGCATTGCCTAAACTAGTCAATAGTTTATGTAGTCCAGCAATTTCTTCTTCGATCGCCATTTAATCTACTATTTCTAACATTTTTAAACAATGATCGTTGAAATAATTAGGTCTTAAATAA
>SCLD01099055.1:0-16782 GCA_004367895.1 Oikopleura longicauda | reverse complement strand
CTTTTTCAATCATCAGTTCTAGGCTTATGATCGAAAGATATTATTGGATTCGAAAGTTATTAGTTCCATTAAATTTCAACTTTAAATGAGGCTTTAAAATGATATTAAAATCATCGGAAATCGGTCAACTTAAACCTATTGAAATGTAGTTTAGTTGTTCTTAATTGAGAAAATGAAAGTATAAGGTCAAGGTCATTTATTAGAGAAAATCTTACTTTGATTTCTTTAAATTCGTAATTCACCGTGAATTCATCGGTGTCATGTGGTGAGTCAATATTCAGTTTGTATTTCCGTTGAATGGTACGACGATAGGGTGCCAGGTATGATGCCATATTTTGAGAGAGAAAAGTTCTGTCGGGTTGTCAAGATCCCCTATCCCGAGAACTGAAATAAAAAATGGATCAGTTGGAATCTCAGTGAAAAAGGGGCCTGGAAAGGACCGGAATTGTATCATTGCAAATGATTCATTGGTCCTACCTGGCCTCCAAAATGGTCAAAAATGACCCACAGTTATTTCATATGACTCATATGATATGACGGTACGAAACCTTTTCGGTCTGTAACTTTCGAGGTCTGTAACTTTTTCCATATTTATTCTCAAATGACACTGAAGTTTTCACAGTTAATAGAAAAGTCCAAGAGCTTACATTTAAGCCATAAAGAAGCATTCAAGCTCATTTGGGCCGGAAACTAGATCGAAAGCATGAAAATTGTAATTCTTTAATTCAAATTTTACGTTCAAAATCGTTATTTTAATAGTTTCTTGACTCCTCAATAAGTGATTTTCATTTCTCGTTTGAAATCTTGCCTTTTCAACAATTTTTCACTTTGTCCCGATTCTCAAATCATGAAATAAGACAAACTTTGCTTTGTGGGCAACGTGTCTTTATTGTTGGGGGTGCATATCCTAAAGCCGTGATTCATTATAATAATTTAAGAATTCTTCATTAAATGACGTGTTTTGGATCGTCAGAATCCAACACTTCACAAACTAAAAACAAGACCATCTTATAGTGATAAAAAGCGATCACTTTACCTTTTTAAGTGACTAAATAATTGTATGGTTGAACAAAATTTGGCTCAGCTGGAGATCAGCTATGTGGCAATTGATAATTTGTCTGCCAAATTAAAGTTTCCATTTTCATTAACGAATTGAGTTAAAAAACGATTATGGTTACTTTTGATCCAGCAGACCTACCAAAAGTGCAAGTTTAGTCCTTTATATATGGGGTGACACATTAGATTGGAATAGCTGGTCTTGAACTTGCAAATATGAGTAGGTTGAATTCCGGGAGTAAAAATCGGAAAAAATTTTTTCTTCGGGAGATTTTTTCTTTTCAAAAAATTGTAATTGATTCAGTGAATCAAGCTGATTCCGGGAATATAAAATTTTTTGTCCAATTTCCAAAGAATTTGAAATTGAAATTTTTACGCATTTATTGAAAATGCGTCGGTGATGCTCATATGCGTAGGCGAATCACTCCCAAGATTTACGAAAATGAATAGAATGACATTTCAAACAAGTTGAGCTGATAAATATGAGAGTTGAACACTTGCATATGATTATACATGAAACGTGTTACACTCCAATGTTAAAAAGTTCTGGACCAGGTGATCCAGTCGAATGTGCAAGTTCTAGACTGGGTGTTGCACTCTATTGTGTCACCCTCTCTAGAATGCGGTTAAATGGAAAGCGGAGACAATTAAAGGCCAAATTTATATTCACAACGGATCTTGCGGGGAAAACTTTCACCCACTGCTCACCGATTTTTCACTCATACGGGTTAAGTTACGGCGCAGTATTCGCATATCATAGTATATGGTATTCCGTTATGACATTGTGGAATCATATAAAACAAGGTCAACGACAAATTATTTCCTCAGTCCGTCAAGTGAGCGTAGTGATGATGATGTAGGAATCGTCCTCCCTCGTCGGCCTTCAGCTTAATGAGTGCGCGCGAATTTATCCCCGGTAGGTGGCGCTTGCTCCTGATTTGCTGGAAGAACTTTATATAAAAACTTCGGAAGAAATCCACATCATTATTAAAGATTTATTCTTCTAGAGAGAGTCCTAATATCGCGCTACAAAATGAAAGTTTTCAATATTTTACTTGGCTTTGGATTGGTCAACCAATCAGATGCCCAGAAAAAAGTCAACAGTGCTGAACAAAAATTTAAGCATCTCAACAAAGTTTATCCACAAATGCTTGAGCTATTTTTTGAAGACGGTGGTGCCGAAAATGCCAAGGTAATGAGATTGTCGGCTAAAATATCCGATAATTCACCGATATTTTAGGCAGCAGCACGTGTAGCTAGTCGGTATAAGGACAATTTTGCCGTTAAGCATCTTCAACTTCAACAACTCTGGGATTCATGCCCGGAAGCCGATATGGATAATACTTTCCAAAGATTAGACTTAGATGATCTTGGTAGATTTGATCATACTTTTGCCAAAAAAGCATTTAATCAAATCACCAATGGGTACAAAATTATTCTTGATGCTATGGCAAAATCAGGATGTAAAAAACAAAATCGATATCAAGCATTGGTAAGTTGATGTTACTCCGCAACCCCCAGTTTTGGAAAATCTAGGCTGAAATCTGACGATGTCTGAGTGATATATTTAGACCGGAAGATTTGATCACATGGCCAATATGATGAAGTTTCATTACTGTCACAAGGTGGATACTCAAGCTGACTGGTGCAAAAAACACAGATCCAATCCCCGAATGTTAAATGCTCAGAAATAATTTTTTTAGAATTGTTAATTTTTGCGAATTTTTGAATTTTTTTTTACTAATTTATGGGTTGAAACTGGTAAGTAAGTATACAGGTATTAAGACAATGTAAAAAATCAAAACTCAAATTAAAAAGAAATTGGCCGAACGAATATATCTTTTAATTTTTTGATTCAACCGGGGATAACCTCGGGCACATCACTGGGTATTTTGAATTTTTGGGTTGTCACCAATCAATGAAAATCAATGAACAACCAGCGAAACCATGTACAAATCAGCATGTTGCAGAGTCCAGATGATGGTTACTCATCAAGCATACTTCAAAAAATGTAGATAAAGTCTAATGTATATACAAATAAACTTCAATTCTAAACTGATGAAACTCTTTCATTCGACGGTATTTGTTGTGAGACGTGTTAGAAAGGGAGCTAAATCTGGTACATTTTATGAAAGTTTATCATTTGAAAGTTGATCATTTGAACTTGAAAAATTGAGTCAGACTTTTTAATTCTGGACTCATCTTTAGTAACCTTTATTTCCTATTTCCTTCCTAAAAGACCCTTTTGACTAATGTCTTTATAAGTCATTAAGAAAGTAAAAGACTTATTCGATGAAATAGATATTCGAAAAGGAAAATAATTAGAGCCAAAATTATGACACCGTCGACGGAGCGAATTAAAATATTCGGTTTCAACATTCCAAAATTCGAAAAAACGTAAATTTTGATTAGATATCAATTTCAGCTATCCTGAACTTATACACTAGATGTTTCAAATCCTCTTAGCTATAAGAATTGGCTTATAGAATTCACTTGAATGTTATCACATCAAATTCGATCAAAAGTGCCTTGGCTGACTTCAACGCTAATTCCTAGATTGTCGGAAATTTCGTGATATTTTATATCGTCGTCTGGAGCATCAAAAATTATGAACAAAAGTTCAAACAAAAATTCACCAGCTGATTCTAGAGCCGAGAAATCACGAATTTTCGACATGGGAAATGTTATTGAATTAATGGTTTGTCGGTTGCATCCAAACTGTTCATCATCATAAATCATTTTTAGTTCATTTTTTGGCACAACCATCCCTACACGATGAATTTTTACATAGAAATTTTGTCTTTTCTTGAAATCAAGTTAAAGGATGAAGAAGTTTTAAAGCTCTAACGGGGATGCACATTCTACGGTATAATCACCTGACGACGGGCTTTCTTTTGATGGGTCTAACCAATGAAAGTGGGCACCGCGCTTGGCGCCAGAGAGCCATAACGTTCAAAACTAAGCTTCGTATTTCTCGAGACATGCATATGTCAGAACAAATCTGAGCTCAAGTTCTGAAATCTCGTTTCAAGTTGAGTAATTTGTATTACGTGAAATATGAGTTTTCTATTTTCAGTGATCATAATCGTGAAAATGATCCACACAGATCGTTTGAGCAAGTTCACGACTATACACTTTCTCTAAGATTATACCGAAGTCTTAATCCTTTTAGTACCCAGTCTTTCTATTTCAAAAATACTAATTTGTGTTTTTTTTATTGATGTTTGAGTTCAACCTGAATTGAGCTCTTGCGCCTCCCAGTGGACAAAATCTGATTAGAAAAAGTGCTCAAAGAATTTGTGACACCCCAAACTATCAGTTCCCAAATGTTTGTCGAAATCGAAGCTTTAAAATTTCTTCACCCTTAAAACCAACCATTTTAGAAGTGAAAATTATATGCTTATTGAGCGTGTTGATCTTAGTTGTATTGAGCGTTTTGTCTAAAAAGGAAGCTCGCTGGTCGTTACAACATGCCGAAATACACCGTCTGCCACCTTACAGAATTCGCAATGCGATAATAACCTGTTCTCTTAATTTTTTGACGCTTGAGCGTTGTAATGGCAAAAAAATGGATCAAAAAAGGATGCGCCCAACGTGGGGCTCGAACCCACGACCGTTGGATTAAGAGTCCAACGCTCTACCGACTGAGCTAGCCGGGCGTGAATGCCCGCGATTACATACTGATACAAATAATAGTTTATTTAGTACCTTCCCATCCCCAGAATTTTGAAATAAATCAATTTTTTTCTTGTTATTTATTCGACAATTGCAGTGGATTTAAAGGAGTTTTTTGTTGAATAGGTGTCACACATTAGAGTGAAACACCCGGTATTGAACAAGCACACATTGGATTGAAACACCTGGCCTAGAACTTGTTCACATTAGAGTGAAATTAGATGTGTCTTTCACCCGTTGATTTTTGTCATTTATTATGGAATTTCAGAAGTTAAAATATGCACACGTTTTTGCTTGACAGGTACCATTGGATTCGTTGACAAGGTTTTAGAATCAAATTAATATTTTTCATAAGTCAAATAATTTCCATCTTTGATAACAGAATAAACATCAGTTTTATCTTTCATTCTTCTCCCTGCCATAAACCATGATGTCCCAAATCGATTTGCTGACAAGTCTGATCTTGCTGATGAACTCGATCTTTTTGCAAAACACATGTGATCTTTGATCTTGCCTTGATAAAATGATATTTTGGCTGAATAATAAATGGTTGGCATCTCATCGGTGCGTTTTGAAAATCATAACCGGTTAGTTACAAAGTAATTATATTATTATATATAGGTGGTAACCATTAGATTGAGTGCGAACCCCGTTATTATTTTTACGGTTCTAAACAGTGTGAAACACTGTGTGGTTTATATCTGAAAATCACTGTAATTTCAGGATTAAGAAAACTTGGATACATAATGTTAAGGGAAAGCGTCTTCAACTATAAGATACTGTGATCAAACTGTAGAAATAATGGGGTCTTAGATGGATCATCCAACTCTTATTGGCATTGACAGAAGTCAGACTTTATTCCGTGTAAAATTATCCATTTACAAAATTCGATACGTTTTTTGTGAAAATTTCAACCTACATACACGCCCAAATTTTTGACGTTTAACAAGATGACCTCAAAATTTCCCGCCATTGTGGCCTTTAGCGTATCATAACGTGAATAATAATGTTTTTAAACTCAAGCGATTTTAAAGCTTGTGTGTTGGTTGGCCGGAACAGTTCAGAGTCTGAACTTCAGACCTCGACCTCGAGGGCATCATATGACGTATTGCAATTAATAAAAACAAATCTAATTTACTATTAATTGGTCTATTAATTGGAATTAAATTAAACTTACGATACATTTGCTTCTCCATTCCTTCAACAATGATAATTTTTGAGATTTTATCTTCCAGATCATATGTGTTAGGTTTATTGTGAACAACTACCAGGTTATTTCCATTGTAAAAATTCCAGAACTATCAAGAAATTTTATTGGTTAATTCTAAAGTCGAGTCTCCTCGTTGACCGCGGACCAAGGTCGAACTTTAATAAAATCAAAATATTTGCTGTTTAAATGCACCGAATAATCCTTTAATTTGTTCATCTATCTACAGGATTTGTACTTCGAAGATTTGTTAATTTTAGAACATTGATTTTAAGAAATTGAAAAGTTTCATTTCATTTAGTTTGAAAATGAGATTCATAATTTTCGCTTTTTGTTTCATTGGCTCGATATATGGGCTGCCCGTTAGTAAGTAATCCCAAGTGAAAATTTAAAATAGTGACGGTATCCTTAACCGACACTGGATTTATGTAACATAAATTATGTTGGATTTCAATAACTCTATTTAAAGACTTTTTACCTGTACTTTCGAACTATCATACTCGTGAAAATCAAGACTTTACCGATTATTCGAGAAGATCGTATCCTCTGACTCGGTTAAGTTTTCTCAGATCTAAACTGCCAGATAACACAGACGATTTTATCATGCAGTGGCGACTTATGCCAACATATTCAAATCCAATGCGTGGTTAAATGATATTATTTAAACATTCAAGTTTCAAGCTGGTTCTGTTAAACAAATCGACCCTTAATCTGCCCTTATACGGGACTCAACGTGATCATATCCGGCAAATGTTTCAAGGAACTATTCCTTAAATTAAGTTTCCGAACTTTTGATGATATCTGCTTCATTCATTTTTCATCTAGCATCGAAAGGCCTGCGAAATGACATGAGCTAGTCAGATTGGTCTTATCACGTGTCAAGTTCTCGCAATCAGTACCCTTGGTTGTAGAAAACCAGCTTGAAACTTGGGGTCATTTTTTTTAAACTTGACTGTAAAGGTAAAATAATTCAAATAAAATTCATTCCTGGAGATTCCATGTCTGCATATTATAAGCTTGAATATCGTTGAAGTCAAGAGAAATTGTATATCCTTTTTGGGTTGAAAATCGTTGCGTTTGCTTAAGTTTGGTGCGTCTTCCCGATGGTCAGTTGACCGAATTCCACATGGGAAAAATAGAGAAGACAACCATCGGGAAGGCGCATCTCACTTTAGTTTTTATGATCAGCATGGTGAAAAATGACTCAAACCCGAGCCTTTTTTATCGAATGATGTTGGAACATCTATTTTTAAAACAAATCCAAATTTTCCGTGTCGCTTCCAGGCATCTAACCATTTTGTTGTTATCACTCCTGTTACTTTGGTCCGAGTCTCATCGAAGAAAAAAATTCAAACTTTTCTTAATAGTTGTCATAGCCAAAGCCACATTCGTGGCGTATCCTCAAATCTCATTCAAATTCAAAATTTCAAAACCAATAACCTAAACTCTGTTTCGGGCATTTTGAGTTAACAAATGTTGGTGCAGTTACTTGGAAGCCAGGATTAAAATTCGAACTACCACCACCACCACTTTCACCACTGAATAGCGTTTGGGTTACGGGACCATTCCAACTTGGAAATGTTACTTGATCACCAGCTGTTTGCGGCGGAGGAGTAAACACAGACGGTGCTGTCGTTGTCTTTGAGGGTTTCCCTGGCTTCCCAGGTTTCTCTGGTTGTGTGACAACTGTCGGAAAAGTAGGTAAAGGATTATTCTCTGACTCAGTCACTTGATCGTCATTGTTGATATGTTGTATCGTTGTGAGTGCTTCTGGTGGCTCTGTTGTAGTTGTCTCTTCGGTCGTGCATAAGTCTGAATATAAGTTGATGTTTCCAGACAATTTAACCTTTAACATCTCGTTAGAAATAATCTATTGTCTAATGAAAAATAGGAAATTGTCAGTCATAGTCTATGACTCATAGATTAGTACGTGGTGTCCTCGATCAATGCATCCCCTCACTTCCCTTGAAACTCTCGATCTCCCCCATCGGTCAAATAATGTTGTTAAATCGTAATTCCCCTTTATTTGTCATAGAACTAACGGTTAGTTACTAACCTGAACAGCAATCACATTTGAACGGAGGATCAAAGCCAGTTTCTTTGTTGCATGTAACTGTAGCAACATTTGTTGATGCGCAGTAACCAAAATTGCAAGAAACGAAATAAGAATTTGCCCCCATTCCGAATGCAGTTCCATTATCCACATCACATTTTGAACTTCGCCATCCACCGTTCTGTTTTTTTGTTTTCTTCAAAAGTAAAATATTATATTATACAGGTCAATCTCTATCTTCAACGGGCTTTGAACAAGGAGGGATTACGATTGAAGATACGATTCGCAACTCACCGTTTTACGTTTCCTTCTTGGTTCTCTCTTTAATTGTATTTTAAATATATTTCTCTTTGCTTTTGCAAAATTTCTTGCATCCATCACCTGTAAAAGCAAAATATACGCCAAAATTTTCATTTTCGTCTTCAAAACAAGTCAAACGCCAGAATGATTTGAATTCAATGAAAGATTAAATACTTTTTAGATTTTTCTTTGAAAATTTAAAAAAATGAATTCGGATGCTTTTCTCGTATGGGTCCAAATCGGAATGATTTTGGATGTGAGGCGAGCTACTGCGATCACCCGTCAAATGCTAAAGTGGACCGTCAATTTCAAATTACAGTTTTTCCCATATGTATTAACATTCATCAGCCTAACCTGAGCTTATCCAAACCAGAAACTGACATATTAAATGTCAAATTTTGATCATTTTTGGGAATTAAATATGACAGGTATCTACAGTTTCATATAACTTATGATATAAGGGCAGTCTCAAATCAAAGGTTTAAGCTGGAAACAGACACAGGATTTTAATTTCAGACTTGAACTTGACTTTTATGGCCAAAGTTTATTATTAATGTCCCTCACCAAATTATAGTGGATGTTTTAAGCATAAGGATCACCCAGCTGGTCGATGAGTGGTTGCTCAGCTACACACTCAGATGGCTAATATATGAATTGTACACTCATAGTTAATATTTTACAGCTGAACTTATGAATAGCATCATATCGAACTAACTTTGCTCTTGGGGTGCGGTCGAAAAGTAACCGCAAAATAACTACCAGATTTTCTCTCCAGCTGCTCTCCAGCTGCTTGAATGACTTTACCATGCACATGTCTAGCACTTGCACTAATGACCAGATGTGAACTCATATGCATACGTCCAGATGTATTTATCATTAGGTCATTTATTTAGTTATTTGATAAAAATTAAAATAGACTATTTTAAATAGTTCATAATCTTTTCACAAATTATTAATGAAGTTTTACAATGAAAATGGATGAAAAGCTAATGTAAATTTTGTTTGTTACCTAAGTACACGACCACAGTGACTGTAAAACACTTAATCGGGAACTGACTTGCCCTTGTGATTCGACCAAAAGCCTTTTCCCAAGAAAATAGGGGTTCACATATATCTGGAAGTATTTCCAATGGTACAATCAAAAAACATCCATACTGTCATAAATAAAAGTGATTTTCTTTTTAAGACTGATTTTAGAGAAATCTATGCGCTGCATGGTACGTTTACATCAAATTGGCTTTAATTGTTGTCTCAGTGTGTATTAAATGAAGCAGTTGGATTTCGGATCATCGAATCTCGAAACATTTCCCAAAAATCCGAATATCATAAACGATTGCAAATAATGCTGTCTCCCGCTATCAAGCCAAGAATTACCTAAAAAACTGTGCTAACCTGGAAAAAGGTCAGTTACTCCAACCAAGCTAAACATTATTATCAGAATAAATCTATCTTTATTTGAATTTATGATTTCACAGGATAGATAAAATTTTGTCTTTTGCTTCCTGCATATCTTTTTCTGTTGATGTTTGTTTTATATAAATTGCAAAAGAGTTCACTTACGAAATGGGCGAAGCTTCCAATTTTATTACGGATAAAATTTTCTCCTTCGAAATCATGATCCTGATCATGCATCCGGACACAAACCATATGAATAGAATACAATCGTTTTATTTCATCAACAATTCCGTCCCTCGTTGGATTAGCACCATTTTTCGTTTTAAGATTAGCTTAAACCGTTCATTCTTACTTTACTCCGAGGATTTAAACTCCTATTTGCAAATCCTTAAAATAGAAACCAGAAATGAGTTATTGCATTGAATGGGAAATCCAACCAAAATCAATGATTGATAGTTGCTGAATAAAAATAACAGTTCCTATATCCCATTCATCGTCAGTTACAATAATGAGAGAAGCATCATTTCTACTTAAAAGCTTATTTCGGAATAAACAACAATGCTGAGCTTTGAGCACCCCGTCATGAGGGTCAACTTTATCTTCGCAAGGGCCATCGCATTGAATGTTTGCTAACGAAAAATTTTATCTAATAAATAATCAATTCTTTATTCATGAAACTTACAAGGATCATCTGCCCAGGCTTTTGTATTGATGGCGATTCCATCATCATTGTTCGAGCAACCTCCAGCAACGGCATCTTTACAAGCAATTTGATTTTCTTTTTTGCAAGATGAACTTGTATTATTAATAAAAATATTGGTGTCAGCATCATAACCAGTGAAACAACAGAGTTATCATCATTGAAGACAAAGGGATACTGCTCAGAACATCCTTAAAATATTTTCTCACTCCTCAATTTGAACTCGGGAGCCCGGCTGCCCGGGACCAGGTCGGACCTTGGTCTATTGTTCGACTATCCGTTCAAATCTCTACACAGGTATGTAATTAAGATACGGTATATTATATACCGTATATATCTTACCTGCAAAAACCAACGGAGCACTAAAAGCTAATTTGAAAATCAGCATTTTTAATTTTGAGTATAAGAAGACCACATTCTGAAGCTTTTAATATGTTCGTCGTAAAATGTTTACGGTAAATTTTGACCTATTTTGGCCTATTAAGTTACGACTTGTTAATACTGCCAAAACATATGATCTTAAAAATCTGACCCGGTCAGATGACAAATTGATAACGTTTTTATGTATAACATTGTATGTAAAAATAACATTTCAGAATCTTTATTGACATCATGTTTCGGGCTGTTTATACAAATTCTAATTTTCAAGCTATATTATATGAATAGTGCACAGGTTATATATGGGTAAGACAACTGATTGCACATCAAGGTGATATGCATAGTATGCATACTAATTGTCCATAGGTAGTAAGACTGCCACAAAGCTCTGAAATGACTGGTGGTATTCATGCTTATTTAAGAATTTTTCAAAGTTCGATATAAATCCCATTAAGGGTAGTTAATATATTTTTTCTCTTTTGTCGATTAATTCGATGAGTTCTGTTCCTCTCCTGAGACTGGAGGCGATGTTCCCTTTCGTGACCTGAAAGGGATTGCTCATTATCGCTATATAACGACGGCTATACTTAAATTAGGTTCATTATTCACACACAGAGAAAATGCATATCATAAAAAATAGAAATTGAAAATAATTATAGATAAATATTCAAATTAATATAAGAATGAAACATTTGATTCCTTTATTATCATTATTGCAAGCAAATTCTGAAACTGTTATCTCAACAAGGTAAATCAGGCTCATGATTGTCAGAAACAGGAACCTACAAAAAAACTAGATCACTTAATATCTATCGTTAAGCTCCCCAATTTCGCAGGGAATATGTCAACGAAAAATTGAAAATTTTTGTGTCAGAACTGGAAAAGATAAACTCGGTTTAGCATATTATAACATATGGTTTGGTATTTTTTGATGAAAAAGTGGGTTGCGTCTTTCCGATGGTAATTTTGCCCGATCCCTAATGGGGCAGTATAGAGACGACAGCCATCGAGAAGGCACACTCTACTCTATTCAAAATATGAGACCTGAAGTTCTAAATCTTGTTCCGCGCAACTTAACAATACCATTTAAAAGAATTCAAGCCCAGAACCCATCATAAAATTCGGTACCGATATTTACGATTTTGAAACTGATGAAAATGTCGAAAAGGGATCGATTGTTGGTCGGGTTGGCTTAGGGAGGTTTTGAAAATGGCGATGACTCGAAAGCGTCCTCGGCCAAATGAATGGTGTCGTACAAATTTCATTTTGAAAACCCGTTCAAGATAATTACGAATGGAAATATAGATTTGAATTATCAACCTCGAAATATTTTCAAATCACACCGAAAACTGGCGAAATTTATACAAAGGAACAACTTCATATTTTATCGAGCTCTTTCCCGGAGCTTTAAGGCCCTAAATTAAGGGTGTCCCTCTCCCTTCCGACCTTTTTAACTTTCTCTGATTTGGGTCAGAATTTGGTTCCAGGCTAAATCGACTATGCTTATTTCAAAAATTTGATCGGTTTGGCGCTTGGGCGCCGCATTCTAGAGCTGACCGGATTGGGTTCATATACGGTAAAAACTGTATGTTTTTATATTTTTCTTCCCATTACGAATTCTATTGGAATTTTTATTTCAAAATTCGATACATTGAGATTGAATTTTTAAGTCGTCTCGGACAGGAACCACAAACGAAATCTTCGTCGGTCGCATTATCATCTGATAGTTCACCTTATTAATAAAATTGACTTTCATAACTCAGTTTACCAGTAACACTTTTAAAGCTTTTAACTCAAGAAAATGTTTTGATAAAGTTGTACGAAAGGATAAAATTGACTTTGAAGCAATAAGTGTTCATGAATTTCAGGTTTTTGCATATTTGCCAAATAAGAAACGGTTATCGATTATGGTTTTTAGGCCAAGTTTTAATTAAGTTTCATCCTTAAATGGTATTCGAATGTAAACTAGATGAAAAAGTCACCGATTCTAAATCCACCTCTCTATGTATCATAATTTGTGTAACCTAAAAAAGACCTTGGCAACATCTGTTAGAATCCGTGTTGTGAATCTGAACGACAATTACCCAAGATTCAATACTCTTTTTAAGCAAATTAAGGAAAAGTCATTAATTTTTTCCTTACTATAAGTCAGTGGTACAATGTTCATCTTCCTCAATATTTTCATAACTTAAACAGACTCGATGGGAACCAAATATGAATTTATTTAACCTTGAAGCTGTCGATGAAGATAAGTTGAGCCAGTTAAATTATGGGAATCGATTTGAAATCTACCTTAACAGTAAATAACTAAACTAACCCAAAAATATCAGTGTTGACGAACAAATCAAAAGGATCAAACATGGCCCATTTATTATGCCTAAACGGGTCGGAAACACTCGAAAATGATTAAGCGGTCATAAAAAACGTCTGAAAGTATTCTTAATTATCGTGACTTATTTTGGTTAAATGGCACCCGATTGGTTACGACAAGCAAACGACCAGTTCAAAAACTTTACACTTTCCAAATAATTGTTGAAGATGGAATTTTTATTAGGTCGGTTTTGTAAATTGTGTGGTAATCGTCTGGAATTCAGACTTTGAATGAAGTTACTCTCGGATGCCTAAATTAAAATATTGCGACTTCGGCACCAATTTCGAAAACTGTGAAGTAAAATGTGGGTGTATGTGAATTGGATTAAACCAAAAATGAAACCGAAATTCGACAAATCGTTTCTTAGTTTTCAAATTCCAGAATGCTCGAAATACCCGACAATTATCGGACAGCTTCGATTCGATGCTGATTATCCGGATGCTTTATTTTATTTAAGTCCAGCTGGAACTCCGTTTAGAATTGAACCTGGAGGGTTTTTAACTCTCTACCGCCAACTAGACTACGAAAAACAACGTTTTTATACATTTCAGGTACTTTAACAAGAATGATATCCAAGATTTAATTTAGTTTAAGGTTGAAGCATCGATAACAGGGGCCAAAATAGAAGCAGAAGTAAAAGTTAAAGTTGGGGTTATGCTCGCTGTGAAGTTAGAATTTTCTATTTGAGCTTTCAGGGGAGTCTCATAACCTCCTTATAGTCGAAAATTGCAATGATAAAAAGCCTATAATATTTCGAAAAACATTCAAAGTGAATATTGGTATGTAAATAAGTATAATCACATACATGGAGAATGTAACATCAAGAATTCAAAAACTCATATATTAGGCAAAAACAGTAGCATGTGTAATTGATGATCGAACGAGATTTTAATTCGCATCAGAATAAAAAAGTAGCCTGTCAAAACGGATCATCTGACATACATTTTTCTACGTTTTTGAATTGATTTTCTCAATTTCCCGGACAATTAACCGGAGTAATACTGAAATTTGGTTTTTTTCGTGTCGGATGTTCTTAATTTATAACTTATATTATACCTTAACTTTATAACTTATAACTTAATATATATACCTACATGTTCAGATTATCAAACTCCGGAAAATATCAAAGTTGGCACTCTTGTCGTTCGAGACTCAGTTAGGGGTTTTCATTCTGAATTCTGCGGCATCTGAGATACCGACTTTTGCGACACCGCTCTATTGCCCTGCGCATTGCCGTTTAATCAAATCAAACCCATGAGAGATAATTTTGGTCGTTTACGTTTAGAATTGATTAGCTGCAATCGTTTAGAAAATGTTAATAATTTTATAGGCTCGATTTAAAATATCTCGAAACATTTCCTCAAAATCTCGATTTGCATAAATTATGTGTTAGAATAATGAGAGAAAAAAACAATTTGAATCTGAAAATAAGAAATTCAAGATTTCGATTCGATTGTCGTCAAACGAAATGATGATCCAGATAGAGCAATGCAATGGGTGAAGATATGCAAGTTTCGTGCGTGCAATCCATTATACATTTGTGGCTATGAAGAGATAAAAATGCAGTGAGTTATTCTACAGTTTAATTCACGGGACGCGCGACTGGGAACACAAATCAAAAGGGATAACAAATCGAGCGAATCACAAATAATCAGTTCTCGTACACGATTTACGTGAATTCGACTTTAGAATCTGGAAAATAAAGTTTGTGAGAAAGTCTAGAACAAGTTCTTGGAATCTTTAACTATTGAGTCTTTAAGCTTCAAGGATAATCGGCTCCCGTCTACTTATTTTTCTCCAAAAATCTTAATTATCAATCAACTTAATCCGATAATTGACGAAATCGGCATTCACTCGTATCAAAATGGACCAACTAGACGAGATCTAAAATACCGCCTCAGGTCAGATTTAGAGGATTTTCAATAATGATACAGTCTGCCTCGTGAGACACGGGACTCCCATGATGGGACCCATTCTGAAACACATGTTCGGTGATGGACTGTATTAGGTTTTGCCCTAATTTGAAATATTGCGTTAATTCGGTAAAAATTTTCTGTCTAGTTCATTGGTGAAAATGGATCAGAATCGGCCAATCTTATCCGATCGTGCTAAAAAAGATGATTTCCCAGTAAAGTTTCAAATTCGAAGATCTCAATACGAAGAATTTGCAATTTATCTATTCACAACAGTTCATAATGGTTTAAGGTTGGTTGTATGTCCTGTATCTATGCACTGTGTTGCTCAATAGTGTACCACTTGAAAAATAAGTAACCTTAGTGACTAAGGCTTAGTCTATAAGGGTTATTCCTAAGGACAAACTAAGTCTCAAATCTATGTTCAGTGATGCTTGTCGAATATCTAGCACAAAATTCACTGTGCCACGAAAAACAAGAGATGGCTCTGAGATCATTCTTGGCTCGGTCTTTACAGAATCAGATTATGGAATATTTCTCACCGATTTTATCAATTTGGAAACGCGAAGAAAGGCGCCTGAAATTTTGAAAATATCAAAGGGACAAATCAAACGGACTTCTGAATATGCTCGAGCTGGAAATTATAGGGCCACAACTTATTGCTTCAGGTAAAACTTCTACAAGAATTTTGCGTCCTACTGATAATCTAGAAAAACTACAGCAACAAAGACAGACTTATTTATTCGGGTTTATGATGAAGATTTTGAACTATCAAAAATGAAATTCTCAAATTTCATTCAAGAAAGGTTTTCAAGCAGATGTATTAAGCAAGACGTCTTATTGGCGCCCCGGGGTATCTCCTTTGCTGGAATCTCTAGAAGGGTTTCTAAGTGATGCACCCATTCACCCTCAATTCGAAACCCCTTTTCAAGTGATGACCATAGAAGAGAGTAGACCTATTGGAAGTTATATTGGTCAATTGGAAACACTTGCCCTGTGCCCAAAGTCGCTAGCTGAATTTAGATCCGATTCTGCATATATTCGTGTTGATAATACAGAAGGAAGAGTTATCAATGATAACTTATCATTGATTATTGCAATTATCAAGGAAATTTAAATATTTTCTAAAAACATAAAACGTATGCCACCTCCGTGGATCGAACACGGGGCCTTCAGATCTTCAGTCTGACGCTCTCCCAGCTGAGCTAAAGCGGCACCGACCGCCAGAGTATCTTAAGTATATTGTATTTTATTCCAGATATAACGCGAGTGTATAATGTATATCATATAACTCGCTTGAAAGGCCATGTATTTTTGGCGAAAAAAATAGATTATGAAGTAACCAAGATCATGGTTATCACCGTTAGACTTCAATGCGAGAGGATCAAAAGTTCAATGTTGCTTGATTTGAAAATAATAAATGAAAATGACGAGCCACCAATATTTAACGAACTTGATGGGACCATTATCAAAGGCAGGCTTTTCTTAAGAGTGTTGAAATTTTATTCGGCGGAAGGCTTCATGATTGAATATACAGAAAGCGCCATATATAAGGATTGAATACATTAGAGTGGAACACCCGGACTTGAACTTGTACACATTAGAGTGTAATACGGGAGAGCCAGTTTTATCCACTTTTTTTTTGATTGACCGTTTTATCCACTTTCAATTTTTGTCGTTTCAAAAGTGTGGATAAAATGGTAAAATCAACAAAATGTTCATCGTGGATAAAAT
>SCLD01099054.1:0-10783 GCA_004367895.1 Oikopleura longicauda | reverse complement strand
TATCATTGACCGCATACGTAATTACGAAAAAATGTTTACGGTCAGCTGTTTGATCAGCTGATCATGCTGATAAGATTTTGGATTTAGTTTTATTGAATTTGCCATCGCCTAAATACTTTACTCAGCAAGTTTCAGCCCTCAAACATTAATAATTACGAAATAACATTTTTAACAGACGAAGTATTTCCACCCCTAATTATAGACTATATTATATTGTCCGCGAATTTATTGCAAATCCTCATTGAGACAGCAGATTTGAAATGTTCCTTAGAGGCAAAGATTTCAAATCTTTCTGAACAGCTTCGAGAAATTAAAAATTATCATAACTTTGCTCCACGTGGTGGCGCACTTGATGACGTCACCAACAAAAAATTTGAAACAATACAAGAAATTCAGAATCAACAAATTCAATTCCAAAACTATATGATGACACAGTTGAGTCATTTGAGATCGTCTGATTATATCTCAAGAGCGCCTCCAGAGCCAAGAAAAGAAGTTCCAGAGCCCACACCTCCGAATTCACATCGACCTATAAATGTAGTTCAGCAGCCAAGATATGTTGCACACCCTATAAGCAATAAAGTCGTCCGTCATGAAGAACCACCAGAGGCGATAATTCATCCACAAGAATTTGGAGTGGATACCATTGACGATAGGATGACAGAACAAAGAATTGACACATTAGACGGAGACAAAACCGAAATGAATTTGGATTGGCTTGATGAAGTTGCTCCTTTACCTGTTCGTCCATCGAGCCCTGTCAATATTGGTTCCACCCGGTCACCAATAAAAATCATTTTTGAAGAGAAAAAATCCAAATTTGAAAATCTAAGCCAAAAACTCGATGATGTTATGACTAAACGAAAACAGTTTGAATCAAATTATAAGAAACAAAATGAAAATCGAAAAGAAATAAGGGAAGGTTATGAATAACTGACCTTATGATAAATACCACGAATCGAGAATATACCGCGTAAAAATCACGAGATTAAGTGATGGGCCTCCAAGTCCTTCACACATCATTCAAGGTATATACATGTTTAAGAAAAAATTTATAAAAGACAAAATATTCGGACAAATTCATAACCGAGCATAAGCGAGGGACTTCTTGATCCCGATTCAAATGAAGAAATTAAAAAGAAGGTGGAAAAGGCAATTCAAGACGCCATCAAAAATCCCTCTAAAGTTCAACGTTCAACATCCAAGACTTCAAAAAGTGCTGTGGCTGCCAGAAAAGCACAATCGAATTCAACAGATGTTAGGAAGAAAATGGGCTCACGGACGACGAAAACTCGCACAAGAAGTCCACCAAGGTCCAAAATGGTTCCAGCGACAGACGATCGTTTACGAGAATTGTACGGACGCGCACCATGGGAAGCCAGTCCGAAAAAAGTTCGAAATCCATATGTTCACGTTAATTCACCACATAAACCGGCAGAAAAAATGAGAAAATTGACAAATGTGACCTTTGATCAGGCGAAATCCGTAAGATCGAAAAAACAGCAAACTACTCCACGATTATTGTCCGCGGTGACCCAGTCAAAATCCGTCGGAGCTGTTCAAATTGCTCCACCAGTCCGTGCTGGACCAAGCAGCAAGGTGTACAGACCACCACCTGTCCTAACATCATCGTCTGCATCGGAACTAGCGACATCCACACCCCGATCGGCCACACTGTCGAAATCGTTATCAGAAGTTTTGGAAATAAGCAAGATTCCAGTTGACCACGAGAGAGCGTCAGTGAGCAAAGAGTCTTCAATAAAAGAACCTATTGACAAGCCAATAGAAGTTGTCGGTGATGATTTTGATAGACACAAACTAACTGGTAAAAACCGTTATCATATAATCTAATTTGTACCCCTCAATGATTCAGGCTTTTATTTTAGCATATAAATAAAACACCACATCTCAGATATTATTCAGAACCTCCACTCATTATAAAACCATCATATGAAATTCCTGTTGTGAATCCAGGCGTTTCTGAAGAACGACTAGATGACCGTCTTGGAGAACTCAAAAACTGGATTGAATCTGAACTTTTGCACAAACTCATAGAAGGTCAGTCACAACCAAAGTTTTTGTGATCTGAATCTAATCAAGTTTTAGCCAAACGTCAAAAGCCTGAACCAAAACCTACTGTGGAGCCATTTCATCATAGTACCGAACTTAGAGACGAAAATGCTCTTCGGCTTTTGATCGAAAATAAATTTCGAACTGCCCTTGAAAATCGAAAACAGCCTCTGGTGGTGGATAAACCGCGCGTTATTCGTGAAATCTCAATTGAACAAAAATCGAGTCCAGATTCGACAAGCTCAATATCATCAGTTTATAAACCATTACAGGCACGATATCATAAATTAAGTTAAAATCGAAAATAGGTTCTTATGAGATGTGATAGCTCAATTTTGATTTCAAAAAAGTTACGAATGGAGCATTTTTATGATGAGACGGTTGCCGAAGTGTCGACGCCAGTTGTAACACCAGTAGCATCTATCATCGAACCAATCGAACAGAAAGTCGAAATGATTCCACCCCCTCCACCGCCACCTGTTGTTGATAATACACTTGATAATATTATTGACGATGAAGGTCTGATAATAAATAACTTTCGTTTCGTAATCAGTTTTGCACGGATAATATGATAGCTACCACCGCCTGTAAAAACTGTTTATAATCAAAAAAGATACTTCCTCTTATTGCCCATTGCCTCAATCATCTGCTCACAATTCATCCCTTGGTTCAATCATTGGAGGATCTTTAGCAACACCTATTTACACAGAATCACAAAAAACACTTTCAGAAGTTTCAATTCAGAATCATTCAACCCCAGTCAACACTATCAAATCGTTAGTATAGAATATTTATGACCAAATAGTCTTTAAAATGTCTGTAGCAAAAATGTTCGCAGGAGGCTTCAGTTCTCTAAAGATACGAAACAGTAAGAATCCGTTTATTTTCGCATTTAAATTATCATTACCAAAATACACGGCGCAAATTGGAACTTATGTCACATCAGTTGTGTGAAAGATTTCAAAATGAGTCCACAAATAACGAAATGAAATCTCTCCGATGTGGTACCAATTCATGGCGCCGGGCTGTCCGTGATTTTGACTGATTTTTTTTATTCAGATTCAACGAAAGCATTAAATCAAGTGCCCCAACACCTGTGCGATCTTCAACGCCTGGTCGCGAAGTCTCTTCGAAGCCTCGACCAAAGCTTTCTGCAGCTGTTCAAGTCACTGTCCATCCTACAGTCGTTCCAGAACGACCAAAAGAAAAATCTATTTCATCGTTTTCGCAAAGTTCAACGTATATTAGTTCAACAGACGATTCAATATCGCCTGGACAGATTTTGAATTCATTTGGAGAGTTCAAAATATCACAACGAATAAAAGATAAAATTGCGCATGGCCGTGACTCACTTTCAGAGGGTAATTATCATGTGTTTACTTGAATTCGCAAGCAATATTAATTTAAGGTGAAATTCCGCCTCAGTCAATGGCTACAACAATAGACGATGGACTTTCATCTGGCCGAGAAGGATTATCTGATGGAGAAATCAAACCTCAAAAAATTAAAAAGATGACAAACCATTTAGGATTGGCTTCGAGTTATTATTTCAATAAGTGGTTACGTTTGAAGATTAGTCGGTATGATTTCGGATCATCTTTCACGGGACATTCTGGAATGAGAAAAGTAACCCAAATGAACTACGTTTTGTAACTTATTTGTAATGCATTTTGAAAGCCATGAAAGCAAAACTTGATGAAAAACTGGATGAAATGAGTCTTGCAGATTCTGAAAAGCAAAACGATGATACCGAAAATGATATCCAAGAGAGTTTGATAAGCTCTTCAAATGTTCCATCCGAAAATTATTCACATAATCTCGAAAGTTCGTCAAAAACTTCAACCGAACATCATTCCTCACCCTCTTGACACTTTTTACATTCCGCAAATATTTTGTTTTATCCGTAGTTCAATACTTTTTTAATAAATCTAATTATTTTTGATAAAACGGAATTCTATTGCAAGAGAGTTATAGAGCAATTTTAAAAATTCATGACTGGTTACTATGGTAAAATCTGCGTATTTGAGTACATCGTAGACTGATAGCTGACCTAACTTGGGCGTAGTGTATCTATCTAACGAGCATAAATTAAGCCGCATAATTATACTTAGATTGATTGACCAGAAGAAAGAACCGGTATTTCCGGTCATGACCGGAAGTCAAAAGTGTCAGATTTAATAGGTTAAAATAGGTATCGATTGTAAAAAAACAACTTCATTCCGTTGAACGGAATTTGTACCATTCGAAATTTTTTTGAACGGAACCGTTCAAACTTGCCCTCCCCAGGTCAACATTGAATATTAGTGGCGTAAGTACCTCAAACAATAAAACTAATGCCACGCTATCATGACATTTATAAGTGACCATAAACGAAAGTTATGCTAATATTGGACCCTGAGTATGTCAATTTTTATAGGAAATAGATAGTGATCATTAAAAGAATGATCATAATATTAATCAGATAAAAATCTTCTAGTCACCTCAATAACATATTATTGATTCATTTATAGTAATTGCCGGCTCAATTTTGTACTTTTTTTAACAATAGGCTGGATAACTTGACAGAGAAAATGAAAAAATCGAGAACTAAAAAGAAGGTCTTATATTCGAGATACATAGAAGAGCTGGATCATAGAATATACAGGTACAACCATGGTGTCAAAGCTGACATTCTTTCAAGTATGGCATGAACGTTTCGATTACCGGCCCGACCTATATTATATAGCATATATAGATTGAAATGACATATGGTCTGAAAATGTCAAAAAAATGTCAAAAATATTGAATTTTTCCTGAGTAGAAGTTCTTGTCAGGCTTGCCTCTCGGACATTTCAATTTCATGTCAATTTAACAATTAAGTGAAATATAAATAAAAAAATATGTTATATTTTATCGATCAAAAATATAACGACTGTGGTTTTCAATAAGGGTATTACTAATACCGTATTAGTAACCCGTAGTACTCGATAGGTAGTTTTCCGTGCTTATTAGCGAGTCAAATAAAGTGTAAAATAATTGTTGGTAAATTTTGACAAATTTCAAAGTTTTTTCCAAATAGACTCTAGAATATGATATGAATATGGCAGAATATGAATTCTGAAAATTATATACTTTGCTCTGGGGCCTTATATACTTTGACTGGGGGACTTACGAAGTAGAACTACCTAGCAAAAATGCACGGCTCGCATTTTCCTCGTTGGTCCTCGGTCCTTGCTTTCATCTCTTTACAAAATTAAATCGTGAGAGCGTGATGAGCCTTATTGAAAGCTCTGTTAACTTCTACTTTTTTTAAAATAACTATTCTTTTCATAGTTACGATCGAAAAAGCATTGATCTAGTTTCAAACTTGGGTTTCTGAGAATTTCAATCGTTCTAGATTTAATAAATTTTAATTTACTGAAACCAATAGCCAAATTAGTTAAGGCCCTTCCGGGAAATCGTTTTGAGAAAATTCATAAACAGATGTTTCACAAAATCAACCCAATAGAGATTCGGATGGCATTTCAGGGATATCGTCCAATTCGTGGTCATCGATCTTTTGGAATAGAACATGCCCGGGTTCTTTTTGCACAGTGGATATTGGAAAAAAACAAGGCTGGAATTTCCATGTAGCCTTTTTTAAATAATTTATTTGTTGCGCTTATTATCTGAAAACGCTTATTTCACAGTCACGTTAGAAGCTGGTCGAGCAGCTGTGTAGTTTTTTGTCAGACTATTTTTTTCTTCACGCATATCTCACGTATCAAAAAAAATATCGCCAACGAACCCTTAGATTTCAAAGCGTAATTTTTTGCGCTTTACTATACCCCAGTGAAGTTTTTTTCGATATTTTTCCGAATGAAGGAGCATTCCGTTCAGGCGTAAATCCGACTGGAATATGACTTTCTTTGAAATATTTATACAAAGTAAAAAATACAAAAGGTTCATTTTGGACACTAATGCAATGGTTTTAGGGTTAGTCTCTCGCGCTTTGGAAGGCGTTTTCAGATCAATAAGAGAGCCCTATTCGAACCTACGCGACGCTTGGGCTCATATCTGGTCTATTTTTTTGTATTTCCTTTTGAGAAAAAAAGATTGAAAAAAACAGAGATATAAAAACGGTATTGGTACTGTACCATTACCGCACCGATACCCAACACATGTTTTATGTATCTAATGTAAATGCCATATAAGAGACGAATACGGTGGTTATATTTGTTGTTTATATTTATTATTGGCCTGGTCCTATGCTCAATAACCAAATACTCAAAGCACTTAGCTTATACACCCATAAGTTGGAAGACATCTCGCTATACAGGTAAGCTTGACTGTTATTTCATTTAGAAATCTCCTTTCATTCAATTCATGACCCTAATTGAACCTTCTGATAGTGAATATGACGTGAAAGATTATTTTTCTGAGTAACTTATCAATTGATTCGGTACTGCAAAACTAGGTTATCTTGAAATACAAGGATTCGAGTAATTTAATCCTTTCTCAGAATAAAAATGATAGCAGACAGAGAACCTGTTAGTCTTAATGATCAATATCGATTAGGTAGTCACTGGGCTAAGTGAGTCAGATTTGATTAATTGAAAAGTACTCTATTGTCATTCAAATAATTCATTTAAAAAGTGAACTTGACCTGATTATCAATTAAGACACCCAATCAACACTTCATACGTTGCTTTTTCCTTTTCAACGGACGTGCGTAGCCTTCTTTTGTCAATTTTGATAATCGTTTTCTAAGTCCAAAAATCTGCAAATTTGGGACAAGATGACGTAATGAATCGAAACAAGTTTCGACATTTTATAGCCCGAACTTTGATGACGGTTCGACTTGGTACAAATTGAAAAATCTTAATTGGAAAAATCTTGGTAATAAAACCCGATTTGACCCTGGGGAGTGATTTCGAAGTAGAAAAACCAGCAACATACTTAGAGCTTTTCCTTTCTATAAAATGCACTAATCATAATTTGGAATCATAAGCGATTATAATTTTATCATATGTGAGAGTTCGACAAAAATCATTATAATACATACCCTAGTTCGCCAAAATTTAGGACTCTAAAAAATTGATTTTGATCAAAAATCGAAATTTTGACGGAGCTTTTCCAAATTTGTTCGGCCAATCCTATTTCTAATTTTCGGCTAACCAGGACATATTAATACACCCCATTATGGATGAATTTTAAGCGTAGCATCTTCAGAAGATTATGCTCTGTTACGATTTTATCGTAAAAATACTAAATTCTGGTCTTACTAACATCACCGGGAAAAGAGATGAGCTCAATAAAGGTCTCGATAGACTCGACGATAGTTTTAATTTATCCCGAAGACAATTATAGCTCAATTATAGCTAGGTGTAAGACGCTCATGAGCGCGCTCATAATAGATAGCTCATATTATTCGACGTACGAAAGTTAAAATAATAGCTTCATTAAAAATTCTAGATCAAAAATTTGTTTTTCAAACTTCCAAGAAATTTCGTAAAATTTGCCAGTTTTTAGCGAGTCAGTTTTTGGTCGAAGACTGTACTGACAGGCTCACCGATCAAGTAAGGGATATAAATGCCGAAATAAGGGTTATCAGAAAACGCTACCAAGAAATTTTGAGTTGTAAGAAATCGAACTTTCGGTCCAAAGCTAATTAAGGGTTATACCATCGGCCAGTCTATCCCTAGATCAAGGCATATTACAGCGAATGTCATCAAATATACGTCGTTTACGACGTAAATATAGAAAATATGCATATATTGCAGAACCAATAAATCCGGACAAAGAAAACTTACTTGTCAGCTAGAGTAACTCTCGAAAGTTTTGATTGTTATATTCCGTAAACTGAGTGTCCAATTTGGGAAAGTTTCGAGGCGTTTCTTGATTAGAGTAAACTCTCAAAGTTTCATGAATCATGACATTAAAAAAACTCGATTCAAAAAATTCGATAAAAAAAACTCGTCTTTTTCTTATCCAAAATACCGTTTTCGGTTCCTTAGGTGTTGTCAACCAAAAAGCTTGGGGACTTACGAATCCACCACATTATTTGACCGATGGGGGGGTTTTCAGGGGGGGCGTCTGTCACTAGCCACAACAACTTAAGGAAATCGGTTACTTTGAAAATTTGAAATTTCTTTGAGACTCGCCAGCTCGGAGTCTCATCATTTCGGTCACTTTTTGAAAATATCATTATCCAAGGTCGAACACGGTAATTTTAAGCTAGATAAACAAATAATAATGTACATAAAGCATTATAAACTGGGTGAATATGATAGGCCAACCTACGAATCAGTCAAGTCAAACAGCTTTTACATTTCAACAGTCTCAAAATAGAATGTTCCAAAGGTCCCAGATGATAAAAATAGCTTAAATCTAACACTGATCAAACATAACTTTCAAAATAAATATTATTTGATCAGTAGAAATAATAACTATCTTTTTTAAAATTATAATTAATATTAAATAAATGTTTGCAGTGCGTAATGCGTTGAAAAACTGAAAACCCAAAACGCTCGAGAGTTACTTATGGGAGAAAAAAGAAGAAATGAAACCAGGATTGATATCAATTCTAATGAAATAAGGAAACCTTTTGCAGAGGCCTCTGCACGTGACCGTTTCCCCTTTTCTTTTCTAGAATGAATCGATATCGGGCAAGATCTTGAACCTACATTTTTCTTACATGGTCTATGTCTGTGTTTATTTCGGACCAGATGTAGACGCTTCTTCATTATAGGATTAATTGTTTTTCTTGCCATTTATAACCACATGAAGGGAATTTGGATCGTACCCCTTTCCTGGCAAAATGCACATTATACAGGTACTGAGTTTTCGGTTATAAATTGGAGTCAAAGTGGTAACGTGGGGTCCATGGTGGCCCTGTCCAAGCGAGCGTTGGCGCTTTTTTCTTACTATTTTTGTCGGGTCATTTGGACAGAGGCAGAATGGGCCCTAATTTATTAGTTACCAAAGTTAGAAATAACCACTCTTTTTGGGAACACAATGGTTAGTTATACCTATCGACCACAAAAACATTGTTGTTATGGTTGGTTATGGACCAATCATAACCATAAAATATATATTCGCAAGTAACTAAGCATTTTAGGGTCGTCAATAGATCAACTATGACAGATTTCCCTTATTTTTCTTTTTCGAGCCGTCATGGTTCTTCTATTGACAAACCTTAGGACCTATAAATTTATGAAAGCTTTTCTTGAGTGATGAAATGAACCATTATGTAATCTTTTAATAAAACAGATATCGTTACCATTAGTTACCATTAGTTACCATAAATAACCATTATATTTTCAAATAAAAATATTGGTTGGTTTTTGTTATTCGTAAGTTACGAATCGTAACCATTATTCTCAACTCTACAAGTGATAGCAGGGGTATTTTGTTTTTGACTTTTTTGATACATTTATTAATACATACAGTTGAAGTATGCGACCGAGGCTCACTAAAATAAGATTATTATTATATACTGAAATATAATATACACCAACTTAAAATGCACTTTGTCCCGAGCCTAGTCTTGAGATTTTGCTAAGCCTTAGAGCCCAATATCGCCTGTCAGTATTCCAGTTTTAATTTGAAATGTGCCGAGAAACCTAATTATTAATGAATTGACCATATTTAATTTTGAATGAGTTCAAAACAGTCCAGTTTCAACCTGTTGGTTAGTCACTTGACTCTAATTTGACCTCTCTTTGCTCGCTAACCGCATATCCTTAAATTTAAATTTTAGATTATATATCAGCATATCATGAACTGCATTATAAACTTCACTCTCAAATGCTTCATTTCCATCCTGCCTCACCAATTCACTGCCCAGAAATATCCGAACCAGTTGACATAGTCTACACATGGGTGAATGGTACAGATCCAGATTTTCTAGCGCAAGTCCAAGAGTTCAAAGCCAAAGAAGGAAAACCAAAAGACGGAGAACTCGTTTCTAGACGCTTTCACGGTAAGACCATATAAGAATTTTTCATTTTATATCATAAGCCATATTGAATATAATTATAAAATTGCATTCAGATATGGATCAATTAAGATATTCACTGAGATCAGTCGAATTGTATATTCCATGGGCCAGGCATGTTTATATTGTTACAAATGGTCAAGGAATCGGTTTCGTCACATGTGACTCACATCACCAAAGTGACAACGAAATTGGCAGTGATTTTTCGCACTTCACTTTAAATCGTCTCGTAATTTAAGCATGTTATGTTATCTAAAAAAGTGCCATCATGGTTGAATACAACAAACGATAAGATTTCGGTGGTGCAACATTCAAAAATATTTGCTAATCAATCTCATCTACCTACTTTTTCGTCTCCTGCCATTGAGATTAATATTCACCATATACCTGGATTAAGGAAAGGTTAAAAATTGATTTTGATCTAAGGAGTGATTTCTCACAAGGTGGCGCTGAAAACCAATCAAAATTATCGGTGAGAACGTATAACGCTGACAATTCAGTGACAGCGAAAAAAGTCAAAAATATTGACAGCTAGATATGTTACCACCAAATGATCGAAAAATAATCTTTTAACCATAAAAGCGATCGATTTATTTATTTGAACGATGATTTCTTCATGCTGAGGCCAATATGTCCAAGCGATTTTATTACAGAAAAGGACGAGCTGCTAATATACCTCAAAGACTTGAATCATATCACAGAATATGCGAAAAAGAAAAAATATGACTGGAAATGCGATTGTGATGCAACCTTATT